>ML827133.1:8505-19086 GCA_009831015.1 Picea engelmannii | reverse complement strand
TGGAATCTACAAAGTCCATCCAAGTGGGTTCTATCGTAGATGGTAAAGATTCATCTATGGTGCACCTCTCCCAGAAACCTTCCCACGAATCTCTAACATGAGGAACAAATTTAAGGAGCGCAAAGGTGATTTTCACCATCGGAGAAAGTTTGGATGAAGTAATAACATTCTAGCAGATTAAACCATTTTTCTAGAGAATCCAGATCTATCAGGCCTTCAAATAAGGGGATATCAAAATTGACTTGTACCTTAAAGGGTGTCACACCTCCAAAATGGTTTCTTGTCGAGGATAACTTGGTTTTCACCATCGGTAGTCTTTGAAGGATATGAGTGAAGTTGTCCATCATATCATTGATTTTTTACATAAGGGATTTCTACATAAACATCTTGAAAGGATCCCCTTCTCTTTCATCTCTCTTTTCTTCTGCCATGGGAGGTCGCTTGGGCTAGAGAGAGAGGTTTTCCTCAAGCAAAACTATATTGAGACCCAAATATGTATACCTTGACCTCGTTGAGGACCCACTATGATAAATGACAAGGAGAAAACTACTCTTATACCACTAATCCGGATTATGCTGAGAAAAAAACAAAAATATAGCAGAGAACACAAAAATACAATGAAACCCAACTTCTATTAATGAATTAGATTGAAAAACATTGAGGAAGAAAAACTAGCAGAACGGGGTAGTTTATCTCTAAAAAGAAAGATATGTTGGCTACACTTCATTCACAACACGATTTACAGCATAGTTCATTTCATACTTAAAGGTCCTCCTTCAACTCCATTATATATGAGAGACTGAGAGGAGAACAATTCCCATTATGCATGTGGGAAAAATTAGTCTAAGTTTATAAAATTCCATAGGCATGTAAAACACTAGGAATTCTCTAGTGGTCACCCACCCGAGTACTACTCTATCTCGAGCACGCGTGACTGTGGAGTTCTAATGGAATTCGATGCATTAATGCTATGTTGTAAGCATGTACATAAGACCACTAGGAAACCATTACATGATGTCTATAATTAACAAATGAATATGGAATTACATTCCATTCTCCATCAAAAGGGTGAATATCATGGTTTATCAAAACTATACACTTGAAATGTTGATTCCACGGAAAAGGTGGATGGCCAACGAGATCCACCTGGATCAAGATACCTCAAACTCCTACAAGTATTTCTAGAAGATATACCAAGATAAGAGAACCCCCTGAATGATACTCTGCTTCACTTTATTATTTATCGTTGATTGATTTCAATGAACTAGAAATAGATGAAGAAGTAATGTAGGTAGAAACCAAAAAGAAGTGGGAGCAAGGCATGAAAGATGAGATGGATAGCTTGGTACATATCTAGACTTGGGACTTTGTTCTATTTCCTAAAAGTAAAATATCATTTTAGAATAAATGGGTATATGTAATATTCTAGATAACAAAAGTATGTAGAACAGAAATAAAATGTTAGAAATGGCAGATAAACAACAATATGACCAGAACATCACCACAATAACAATGAAATGATATCAAAATAACACCAGAAAGAGAACTTTCATTCTGGTAGCAATGTTCACGGGCCTCTTCGAGGGGGAAAACTCTAGTCGAGTAGATCTTTATTACAATAATATCCAAGACAGGGTTCTCATACCCTCGACTCCTATTTATACTAAATATGTCTATCAAAAGAACAATCAGAATATCTTGTTCTACCTATGTGCGAGTTAGGTCCCTAACATGTCCTCCATATTAAAAACAACCTTGTCCTCAAGGCTTGAGATGTGGAAATTGTTGCAGGATGGTAGCCGGTTCCCAAGTGGTATCTGTTGGAGTTGTATCTTTCCACTAGACTAACACTTCCTTGATGGTTCTCTGATGCAGGCAACGCTCATGGTGGTCCAAAAATTCTTGTGACTGTAGCCAAATGGATCCTTCTCCGTCCAACTCAGGAAGGTTTGTTTGAATTTGGCACTTAGTTCCAATCACCTTCTTTAAGCATGAAACATGAAAAACATGATGTAGCTTAGAATGACTGGGTAAATATAACTAATAGGCCACCTATCCCACATGATTGAAAATGGTATAAGGACCATAAAATTTGGGTGTCAACTTCTGACAATGCTCGACCTTGAGGGAATTTTACTTATAAGGTTGTAGTCGAAGGAACACCTGATCCCCTTCTACAAATTGACGTTTAGAGCGACCTTGATCTTCTTGTTGCTCCATGTGATTCTATTCCATGACAAATTATCTTTGAGGGTACGAAGAATAGCCTCTCGAAATGTAAGCATTTGGTCAACCGCCTGGACCTTCGAGACACCAGGTAAGTATGAGAGAAATAAAGGTGGCTTTTGTCCATATACCACTTCAAAAGGAGTCATGCATGTAGTTGTATGGTATGAAGTGTTGTACCACCATTCAGCTAGGGGTAACCATTGAGCCCACTGATTTTTCTTTTCTGAGGCAAAAAACCTCATATATGTTTCCAATCACTTGTTGACAACTTCAGTTTGACCATCAATATGGGGATAATAAGTTGTGCTAAGATGCAATTGGGTGCCTTGTAGCTTGAGTATTTCTTGCCAAAAATTGCTGGTGAAAGTTGGGTCACTATCAGAAACAATAGATTGTGGCATGCCATGAAGCTTGAAGACATGATCCATGAAAAGTTGAGCCACAGTGGATATTGTAAATGGGTGTTGAAGAGCACATAAATGAACATACTTGGAAAGGTGATCAACAACCACCATGATGACTCATTTATTTCCTGATTTGGGTAAGCTTGTAATAAAATCCATAGAGATATCCCTCCAAATAGTAGGTGGAATCAGAATCGGTTGTAGTGTGCCAAGAGATTTGACTGTTTCTCCCTTGTTTCTTTGACACACATCACATTCAGTGACAAAATTACGAACGTATTTTTTCATACCATCCCAGAAAAAAGAAAGTTTGACCCTGTCATAAGTTTTGGCAAAACTAGAGTGCCCAGCTGTGGGTGTAGCGTGAAGCTCATAAAGTACTGTGGATTTAAGTTTTGATTGTTTACTTAAATATAAATGGCATTTGTATCGAAGCTCATCATAGAGCCAAGAGTACCCTGGAAAAATTGGAGCAATGGGCTACAATTGTTGTATCAGATGCAAACTTTTGGGATCGTGTAGCCATTCCTAACGAACGACTTGCAGCCAATCTGGAACAATGAAGGAGAGAGAAAAAAGGGATCCTTCATTTTCATATTTTTGGGAAAGTGCATGCTCAACCACATTATCTTTGCCTTTATTTTAAACGATCTCATAATCATATCCAAAGAGCTTAGTCACCCATTTTTGTTTCTCTGGGGAGGAAATGCGTTGTTCTAGAAAATACTTGAGGCTTTGATGGTCTGTCTTAATTTGGAAGGGTTTCCCAAATATATAAGGGTGCCATAGATCAACGGCATGAAAAATAGCCAACATTTCCTTTTCATAAATTGATTTGCCCATATTTTTTTCAGACAATTGCTTGTTGGTAAAGGTCAAAGGTCAACCCTCTTGCATAAGGAAAACACCAATTCCTTTCCCTAAAGCATCACATTCCAACACAAAGGTCTTTGTGAAATCAGGAAGGACCAGGACTGGAGTGGTGCACATGGCCATATTTAAGGTTTGAAAATCTTGAGTAGTTGTTGGAGTCTAAATGAAAGAGTTCTTTTTTAGGAGTGCATTCAGAGGTGCTGCAATATTTGAATAATTCTTAACAAAATTGCGATAATAACTTGTTAAGACCAGAAATCCATGCAATATTTTGAGAGTATTTGGGTGAGGCTAGTCTTGCATAGCTTCAATATTTTTTAGGATCCACCCTAACGTCATCCTTGCCAAGCAGATGACCCAAGTACTCGACTTCTGGGGCGCCAAAAGCACATTTAGACTGTTTTAGCAAAAGCTGGTGTTGAGAGAGTAGATGTAGAACTCGATCCACATGAGCAAGATGGTCTATCCAAGTTTTTCTATAGATGAGTATATCATCAAAGAAAACTAAGACAAAATGACGGAGAAAATAAGAAAATACATGATTCATGAGGCTTTGGAAGGTGGAGGGGGCATTACACAAGCTAAAGGGTATGACCAAAAACTCATAGTGGCCCTCATGAGTTCTAAAGGAAGTATTAGGAATGTCTGCCTCTTTCATATGTATTTTGTGGTAGCCAGAACAAAGATCAAGTTCAGTAAAGAACTGGGCACCACTCAATTCATCCAAGAGGTCATCAATGACAAGAATGGGAAATTTGTCTTTAATGGTGAGTTTGTTGAGGGAACGAAATTCAGTACACATTCACCAAGAACCTTCTTTCTTCAGGACCATGAACACAGGAGAATATTAGGGGCTTTTACTAGGGAAGATAACACTTGCATTAAAGAGTTCCTGAACCATTCTCTCAATTTCATTTTTTTTGGAAAAGGGGTGATGATACAGACAAATATTGGGAGGAAGGCTTCCTGGTTCAAGGGGAATGGAATGATCATGAACACCACAGGAATGAGGGAGTCCTTGAGGAGTGGAAAAGACCACTTTATGTTTAGAGAGGATAGATTGGAGGTCTTGAGGCACCGAGGGTGTCTTAGTTGCTTGTATGGCATGGAGTTGGGAAATAACGCCAGAATGACCTTTTTTTAGCATCTTTTCCATGCGATGGGAACTAATGATCTCGGGTGAACCGATGGTGATGCCTTGGAACTTATATTGTTGGCCCTCCTGGTCGAATTGCATGGTTAATTCCTTAAAATCCATGATAATGGGACCCAAAGTCCTTAGCCAATTTGCACCCAACACAATGTCACAACCGCCCATGTCGATAGAAAACATATGAGATTTCAAGTGGTAGTCACCAATTTGGAGACACACATTTTCACAATGCCCTCCACATCTCATGGAGCCACCATTGGCAATCATGTTTTGGAAATTATTGACTACATGGATATAGCAATGAGTTTCTTGGGCAATGTGGCAATGAATAAAATTATGGGTGCTTCCACTATCAACAAGAATGATGACTTTCCTATGCTTGATGTAACCAATTAGCTTGAGGGTTTGGGGAGCAAAGCAGCCAATGAGAGAATTTAGGGAAATGATCAGTTCTACTTCAGGAGGGTTTGAGGGAGGGGTTATGGCAGTGGTTTCAGGTGACTCAGACACAAGGGGAGTTTCAACATCCTCTTCGGAAATATCCTCCAAGATGGTGATAAAAAGATTTTTTTCCTTAAATTTGTGGCCCGAAAAATATTTATCATCACAATTATAAAAAAGGCCTTTGAGTTGGCGTTCATCCATTTCAGTTCTGGTCAATTTTTGGATCTTTAGTGGAGCAAAGGGAGTAGTGGGATTTATTGTTTTAGTGTGAGGGATAAAGGAGGGTTTCCAGTTTTGAGAAGATACCACCTGTTGTGATTCTTTAGCTCTTTTAGTAGCCTCCACCCAAATCTGAGTCCGAGCCATGATGACATGGGAATGAATCTTATCCTTGAGGCCACTGATAAAACATTATTGAGAAAAGGCATCAGACATGCCCTTTGTCCGAAAAGCCAAGCGCTCAAAAGAAGCTATAAAGTCTTCCACTATTCCGGATTGTTTCAACTTTTTCAAATGGCCTAAATGGTTGGTGTCAGTGTCAAAGAATTCATAAATCTCTGCCACAAAGTGTGTCCAATCAATATACCCTTGACAGGAAGTTTTTCTCCATTGCCACCATTGTCAATGTTCTTGATCTTAATGGAGAACACCATACCAGAGTTTGGCCAAGTCATCTGTAATTTCGTATAAAGAGAAATAATGTTCCATTTGGGTTACCCAACCAGTGGGATCTGAGAGATCAAATATGGTCACATCCACCCGCAGAAGGCATAGGTCACGTTGAATGTGATGAGGCTGAAAATTATGGGAATTAGAGGAAGTTTTAGCTTCAATATATGGAGGTGGGTCAGATAAAGGGTTATCTACAAGGATATGCAGCTTGGTGGAAATCATCAAAACGACATATTCAAGTTGGGTAGTCATGTCTTGTTTGAGTTCCTCGATTGAGGCGACGATGGAGGACTACATGGTTTTATTGATGGAAACGACATTGGCACTGAGTTGTTTCACTTCTTGTTAGGTCTCTATGAAATTAGATTGCAAGGTATTGAAGCGAGCTTCCAATTCTTGGCTATAGGTATAGGCCATGATGATGAGGGAACCGAAATGGGGTGGGTGGGGTCAATTTTTTTTCTGAAAAATAATATGTATGAATTTGATAAGGGAGAAGAGATAAATCCAATGGAATAGGTCTCAAATAATGGTGCAAAAATTTCCCGACTTTTTTTTATTTTTTATTTTTATTTTTTTACACTTGGGGAGTTATACTTCGGTCTAAAGAATACTGTAGTGATGAAATTCCCAAATTCCTAACCAAGAAGAAATGTGTAGTTATTTGGCAACCCTAACACAGTTGCATAACAATAGATCTTATATATTTTAATTTATTTTGTTTCCATCCCCAAGGGCTAGGTATTCAAGGGTTTTACAGACAAGGGTTTTCCCTATGCTATAGCTCTCTAATATACGTGCGGGGTCCAACAATAGTACTCAACCCAATATCCCAGGGCACCAACTAAGGAGGCTAGACCGTTCCCTTAGCCATACTTCTCGACTACCCAGGTACTAGAGAGTATCTTTCTGAGTGTCGTTCTCGGTGGAACTATAGCAGTCAGGCGGCTGATCGATTTATCTAAAGATGGTTTTAGGTAATCTAGGTCGATTCGTACACAGGTTTTTTCTGATGCGCTACCACTCTAAGGGGTACCAATAGGGGTTACAAGGGTGGCCAACAGATGTGCGCTTAACTACCACTTCTATTTCCTACATGTATGAATCCCTCAACTGCGTGTTTATGTGTGTAACGACAGATCTATGTGGCTTAAAGACACCGTAATACATCTCTACCTTGAAAAAAAAAATTAACCCACAGTTTATGTCGAGGAAAGTGATCTGATACCACTTGTAATATTCTAGATATAAAGTATGCAAAATAGAAATAAAATGCTAGAAATGGCAGATAAACAACAATATAACCAGAACATCACCACAATAACACTGAAATGGTATCAAAATAACACTAGAAAGAGCACTTTGATTCTGAGGGCAATTTTTATGGGCCTCTTCGAGGGGGAAAACTCCAATCGAGTAGAGCTCTATTACAATAATATCCAAGCAAGGGTTCTCATACCCTCGACTCCTATTTATACTAAATATGTCTATCAAAAGAACCATCTAGAGGAAAATCCTTCTAGAAGCGGAAGCTTCTATTAGGTCTTCTTACATTCGACTTATCTACTTTATTGCAAGGCCTTATTAATATTGACCTTTATTACATCCAAATATATTTTTCTACCTATGTGCGTGTTAGGTCCCTAACAGTATATAGGTTGAAGGAGGAAGATGGAAGAAAAAATAGGTACAAGTCCATGCTTGTTCTAAAGAGGTTTGCATGGAAGAAATGTGTAGTTTTTGATGAAATATTTACTCATGTTGTTAAAATGACTTTAGTTAGAACTATTTTAAGTATAGCGGCAGTGGAATATTTGTATATTGAACAATTATATGTAAAGAATTTTTTTCTCCATGGGGATTTGCAAGAATATATTTATATGAAACAACCACAAGGGTATGAGGTCAAAGGGAAGGATAAATTAGTATGCAGGTTGAAGAAGAGATTGTATGGCCTAAAGCAAGCTCCAAGGTAGTGTTATTTGAATTTTGATTGGTTTATAACAGAACAAAGTTATAATAGATGTCATTCTTACCAATGTGTTTATTTTAAGAGACTAGATAATGGAATATGTATTATCTTGTTATTGTATGTAGATGGCATGTTTATTGTAGGGTCTAACATGCAGGATATAAAGATGTGCTCAAAATAAAATTATCTGATTCATTTGCAATGAAATATTTGTGTGCTAAAAATAAAATCCTCGGTATGAGACTAACAAGAGATAGGAAAAATAACAAATTAACATTGTACTAGGGTCAATACATAGAGAAGGTGCTGGAAATATTTAAAATGTCGGATGAAAAACTAGTTCTTACACCTTTGGCTGGCCATTTCAAACTGACTAAGGAGATATATCCCAAGACATGGGAGCAAATAGACTACATTTTAAAAGTTTCATACTCATTGGAAGTTGATAGCTTGATGTATGTGATGGTTTGTACAAGGTCAAATATTGCACATGCAGTGGGATTTGTGAGTAGGTATATGAGTAATCTAGGTAAAGAGCATTGTAAGGAAATAATGTGTATTATCATGGATTTGATAGGTACTACTACTCAGGAATTATGTTTTGGAAGTTCAAACAATGTTTTATAAGGATGTGTTGATTCACATATGGAAGGTGATATAGATACCAGGAGGAGCACCACAATGTATTTTTTTACTATAGGTGCAAAAATAGTAAGTTGTATTTTGAAATTTCAAAGGGTTGTTTCACTTTCAAAAATGGAGGAAAACTATGTTGTCGGTACAGAGGCTAGCAAAGAGATGCTTTGGTTACATGGGTTTATAGAGGAATTAGGAAAGAAGTAAGAGAACATAAGGTTGTATAATGGAAACAAGAGTGTCAATCATCTTGTAAAGAAACCAACCTTCCATTCTAAAAATAAACATATATAGATCAGGTACCATTTCATACAATTACTTTTGGAAGATGGATAGTTGAAGATAGAAAAGATACGTCGGAGCCAAAATCCTATAGAGATGTTAAAAAGGATAGTAAAAAGGGATAAATTGAGTTCCCACTCAGTTTTAGTTAGACTTCAAGCATGATGATGAAGATGTTAATCATTCCAGGTACAAAGTTGGAATATAGTCTAGCAGGTGCAGTAACGATGGAGTTGTTGTGACCAGTCTCCAAGTGGGATATTATTGGTTGTGGAGCTTGATTATCTTCTTGATTTAAAGGTCATGTTTCATCCACGTTTGAATCCTAGTCACTAGTGGGATTTTTTGTGTTATATTATTTGAACGATTATCCCCGTGTGCTATTAAGTTGAGTCAGGCATGGCGCAGATGTCACAAGGGTGGTGGAGCCCTTGAAAAAAAAATGATGGTTTTTGCATCCATTTTGGGTGGTTTTGGCACATGTATTTCCATCCAATGGTTTTCTAATTTTGATGAATGAATTAATGTTGTAATTTAATCTAGATCAATGGATTAGGGATTTTGGATTTTGCAGGATCCTATATGTTGTATTGTAATCGTATGAGAGAGAGAGTATTGTGACTGAGAGAGGATACTGTGAGAGAGTGAAGATGATGTTGTAGTGGATGTGTTGCAGGTGTTGTCCCTTCATTTTTTTGGTTAGAATAAATAAAGGACTAGTTATTTCTCCATGGTCATATCCCATATCGAGTGAACCATGTATATTGGTGCCTCTCCTATATTGTATTCTTTTGCGTTTTATTTCCACATTAATTTTGATTTCTTTTTATTATTGTGTTAGAAACATAACCTCCCTAACCCCTCATGTAGGTAGAATAATATGTTTCTATGTAATTAATGCCAAAATTAGTAAATAATGACTAATTAATAATGTGAACATGGCTAGTGTAAGAAGAATTAATAAAATATTCCTCTTCTAGAAATATCTTCCTTTAGAATATTCACTAGAAGATAGAAATTGTGTAAATAGGAGTAGAAAGAAAGGAAAAGTTTTTTCTTGAGAATTATTTGTAATTGAGATCTTCTCTACTGTAGGTTGCCTCTTCTAAGAGACAAGTGAAATTAGATTTCCAACAATAAAGGTATCATTTATGGTGTTATTATTCTCTATATTCCATTGTTTCTATTGGTAAATCAACATATTTATTTTGTTCTTCTTTACATAATACATTTGGTACCTTATAAATGGTATCATAGCACTTTCCTTTGAAAAAATTTGGGTTAATGTTTTTTTCTAAGTAGATACATGTATTGTTATCATCTTTAAAGCACATAGACCTATCATTTAGTGGGTAAAATTGTGGTTGGGGAGGACTGCATGCTGGAAATCCATAAAATTTCATAGGTTACTTGAAACCATTGTTTCACCTATTTGGAAACTTTTGTAACCCCTATTGGTACCCCTTTGAGTAGTATTGCATCATAAAACACTTGTACACATCCATCAGTCCCATGTACCTTTGGGTATATAGGGAATCCCCTAGGTCTCTTGAAACCAAATATAGATTAGCCTATTAGTCGCTTGACTTCTATAGTAGCATCGAGAATAACAATCGAGATCACTACTCTCTAGTACCTAGGTAATCAGATAGTATGGATAAGGGTATGGTCAAGCATCCTTAGTTGGTTCTCTAAGATATTAAGTCGAGTACTATTATTCGACCCTACACGTATATCAAACAATTATAGCACAACGAAAAATCTTATCTGTAGGAATCCTGAAAACCCTAACCCTTGTTATCGGAAAAAAAGAGAACAAAAACAGAGGGGAACTTTTGCATCACAACCTTACATCCTTCATCCAGGTTGTGAAATTCCTACACAATTTTTTGTACTCACATTTTGGGCATTTTCTC
>ML827132.1:40986-75428 GCA_009831015.1 Picea engelmannii | reverse complement strand
TAATTTAATGTGAGAATTAATAGTGCATATATTGAGCCCCACACATCCCTTATCTCATCATAGGTGCATTTTGATATATCTCCAGATGCAATCAAGTTTAGGGATTCCATAAAACCATCTCTTACTCCTCTTAAGAGTACTATTTTAAGAGAATCTTTGTCTATTATGTAATTTCTAGATCTCTTGTCACTAAAGTGAAACCTCTCAACATAGTCCTCCAGGGATTCATCTTTTCCTTGATTCATTTGGATTATTTTTTCTCTAAAATCTCATGTTTTACAATATTCACGGTATTTCTTTATGAAAAGGTATTTCATTGTCTTCCATGTTTGAATACTATGTCCATTAAGGCCCTCGAACCACCGAAGGGATACCTCCTTCAAGGTAGAAGGGAATAGTCTTAGATTGTAGGCACCATTATTATAGTCATAGGTCCTATACAGGACTTCAAACTTGAAAGGAAAAATGTTTGGGTCTTAAGTGACCATTCCATAGAAATGGGAAAGAGAAGTTGAATTGTTGTTCTTCATTCTTACTTTCTCCCTTGTTTCCAATATAAGAAACTCAAACATCACTTGTTGTTACCTAACTCTTCCTTCCACTCTTTATTCTACCATAATGAATATACAAGGAAGTTCAAAAGATGAGGATGAAGAAGTTTCTCAATCCCTTGATTTCTCAACACTTTATTCTAGTTCCTTAGAATCTTGATTTGAACTTTCCATGACAATTATTAACTGAGGAATCCCTTCTTGTTCTTTCCTTATATTCCTTGTTTGTTTCACATCTTGGTTATAAATTTTTAGGAGAAATATTCCTAATTTATCCCTATTGTGATGCGCTCTTTTGAAAATAAATCTACCGAATATAGAAAAGAAGACCATGTGAAA
The DNA here is from genome assembly GCA_009831015.1 of Picea engelmannii. Lineage (NCBI taxonomy): Eukaryota > Viridiplantae > Streptophyta > Pinopsida > Pinales > Pinaceae > Picea > Picea engelmannii. The sequence goes on along the minus strand of ML827132.1, from coordinate 74,538 downwards.
AATTAAAATCTCAGAAACCTTGGTTTCTTATCCCTTTTATAGTGGAATCCCCATTCATCAATGCTTTCTTCCTTTAATACTCTTAACACTTCCCAGAAAACAATGCTAAAAAGTGGTGAGTTGAAGAATTGCAACAATAGAGTTGTTGAATTCTTAGAGGAACATGCTTAAATTATCAACCCATGGGATCATATACTTATTAAGTGTTATGCAAACTTTGTGCAATTCAAGGGTAAAAGATTGTTGGCACAGGGGCAGACCCAGGGTTCAATGCTACAACAACGCACCAACAAAACCCTAACTACCGGCCCTTTTGACAACACCTGCGAAGCAAATGAAGTCTCACCCGAGGTAGAGGCAGGGGTGGTTGCAGGACTTGGGTGTCTGCAACCTTATCTGGGACACGTATCTGTGATTATAATACTTAATAGAGCACTTAGCACCGTCAGTTTGTTATTATTTAACCAATATCTACTCTGCAGAGAAAACAAAGCATCACAGCATTCACCTTGATCTAATGTATTTAAGCACTTAGCATAAAGAATTGGATCAAATCTAGCAGATTCAAGCACTAAGCCCATTCACCTATATCATATCTAACATCCAGATTCATCATAAGCACAAAGCATAAACATGTATATCTATCTATCTATCTATCTATATCAAGCACTTAGCAAGTAACACATAAATACATCAAAACATCACACAGAGAAGAATAACACAGTATTTATGTGGTTCACCCCCACCCTGGGGCTACGTCCACCAACTCTTCTTCTTTATTAGCTTCAATCAGTCATCTACATGCACAGAGCCACAAAAACCCTACTCCGCATAGGACAAGAGATCTATGCGCACCTCACTAGATCTTCCTTCCTCGAGCTAGGTCTAGCACCAAGCCTTTCACAGTCTGTTACAACCACTTGCACTTAGCTCCAAAAGTTATCACAGTATGCACAGAGCATATACAAACCATACTTGCACTTAGCACTTAGCTTATCGGCTTTACATCACATAGATGCCCATTCCCCCCTCCTTCCATTGCCTAGACATCTATTTATACTTTACAAAATAGGCCTAAACATGGCTAAAACCATGGGCCGACATCCCATACCCATTACATATTCCCAAATCCCAAAAAGGGGCCGAGATCTCGCAATCTATGCTTCGTCTTGTGCTCCTTCTTTGACAGGCTGTCGAAGTCCCAAAATAGGTCAACTTGACCAAGGATCTCCCCAAAACTTGGTCAAGGGCCAACATGCCCCCAACACTCACCTGTGACTTGTCCCGAGTCACTCTGGTCTAACTAGTTCTACTTCGAACACCTCAAGCTTGGCTCACGCTGCTTCGACTTTCTATTGTGTTACGACCTCTTGTTCAGTGAACTCGTGGATGACTACATCATTGATAGGTCCCTCTAGATGTTGTTCAGCTGTAGTGACAACCTGCTCTAGATCTTCTCCTTGGCCTTCTACCTCTGTAAACAATTGATAGGCCTTGTCTTGTATGGGTTGGAGCCTCTGAGTTACTTCCATAACTCTGCTCTAGATAGTATGGATTTGCTGATGTGCAGTGCGCTGCTCTTGGGAGCGCTTCATTCTTTCCACAGCTGATAGGGACTTCAGCTGCGCTTGTATCTTTTCAAATTGATACTTCACCTCTTGGAGCTGCGACTCCAGTGCCTTCAATTATGGGTTCTTTGTGAGTTGTTCATAGGTATGGGCACTATGATCAGTAAGTTCCTTGCATTCCAAGGTAAGAGCCTTTAGCCTTTCAACTGCGCTCTGGGCGGTTTCTTCTCTTTGGTCTCTTACATCTTGTGGGGTCTCAAGTACAGTGCGTAGCTCCAAATATGCTATGCGGTGTTGTAGCTGTTGGATGGCTTCTGCTATCTGGTTCACCTATTGTGTAACTCAGTCTTCTGCCTTGATTTCTAAGACTGTCACAGAGAGAAGTGCTCGGTTGATCGCCTCTTTTACTTCGAGTTGCTCCGCGAGCAACTATTCCTTTTCTTGTTATAGTTGTGCTTTTTCTTCATCAAACTTCGCTTGGAGATCAATCTTTTCTTGTTCTGCATCACTTCATTGCTCTACGAGTACTCCTTTTACTTGTGTCAAAGCATGGGTGGCTTGATCTGTTTCTTCCTATGCTCGTCGAAGGTGAGCTTCGACTGCATCGGCTAGGCGGTGGAGTTGAGCTGGCTCATCTCCCAATTTTGGTTCTCCCGGCTTAGTGGAGACTACACAGCTAGACGGTAGGGCCTGTTGTACCCCTCGGAGTTCATTCTCAATTCGATCATACATATCCTCTTACTTTGCTTCTTGTTTCTCTATTATTTCCAGCGAAGCATCTTGCAGGGATGCTATGAGGAATTCGAAGTCATCGAAGGTGAGGACAGTCTGGATCTTGGTCATAGTGGCCTTCGATTTCTTCCGGGAGGAAGGTTTCGGAGGCGAACCTTTCCTCTTTTTCAGGGGGTCAACCTCGTCTCCTTGCTTCTGTTCAACTTATTTTTCATTCAACTCTTCGCCATCACCTCCTTTCTCTGGTGATATGGAAGCAGTCTTCACGGATGCACTATCTATCTCTTAGAACTCTTCGGTCTTCTTTGTTCTGCTAGGTCCGGGTGTATCCTACACAGTTTATGGGTTGTCGATGTCGGATATCTTCACAGGGTATGCTGGAATAAGGAGATTCACCGACCAGTCCTTAGTGATCTCCTCCAAGTCCTCCTCCATCAACTTATAGTAGGATTGAATTTGTTGCTTGTGTTCATCGATGCGCATTGTGATGTAAATAAAATGTCGATCTGCGTTGAACTTCATCAAAGGTCGGAACTGGTGTAGAGTGTTCAGAGTCATACGAGGCTCGAATGTATGGCTATCTTCAGCTGACTGTAGTAGGTATGAAAAACAACATTTGACTGCCATTGTTTATTCATGTCGCTTGAGTACCACAATGTACTAAACTTCGTGGCCAATGGTTCAAAAGGCTTGATGCATGGGAATATCGTACCTTCCGACATCTCCCATGCAATAAAAGCTATAAGGATCAAGAGCCAGCTAAAATGAAATTCATATCCTTGATCTTGCACTTCTCTATAGTCGAGTTCCAACTGGTTCACCAGGTACTTCGCCCAGTTCATATGAAGGCCTTCCACGCACTTCCCTGCGAGGTTGACTACAAAACCGGTGACTTGGGTAGGGCGGTTCTTTCGTACTAACTTCCCTACAATCAACTGACAAGCGAGGTGCATTGTGCCACTCTGGATAGAAGCTACCTTGTAGCCTCACATGCTCTTATCAACATCGCCATTAGTGTCCTTGATCTTCTATGCTAGAGCATGATCCATGGATTTTCGGAGGTAAAACTCTTGTGGATCAGGTCCTTGCATACTCGAGCCCGTGATCCGATTGATTAGTGTCTGGTCAACCATTATACAGTGGTTTAGCCAAAAATAACCGCCATGGTAACAAGACAACAACAGCTTGACACATGCATTCACCTCCTAGTGTCTTATGAAGTGGGGAATCTCATGGCATTCAGGAGGGTGGACTACACGAGGTTCATAGTCCATGAATCCAGGATTATCTTCAAACTCTTCCCCTTAGTTCTATTCAGGTACTTATATGGGGCGAGCATATTATAGACTTTGCGATCTCCAAGGTTGAAGTCACTAAAATTCAACGCTGCAATCTTACCTTGGTATGTTCGAACTGCATGTATCCCCTTCAGGAGGTACGTCGTAACCAAGGTGTAGTCGAAATCTTTGGGTACACTGTCTCGATTTACTATGCTGCTCAGAGGTGGAATATAGGTGGGTAATATAATCAGGATCAATTTGGCATTCGCTAGATCATCCCTGTGCTTGGTTCTCTTTTCATTTGATGGTCGGGATGGTCTAATTTCGCGAGAAGTGGACGGAGAGGCTGGCAGTCCTCTTGTCGATGATGCTTGTACACCTGTAGACATCGACATGACTCTTTCAGTCATGAGGTCGATCAGAACTTCTTCAATAACTTTCTTGGCAGTGCTCAACTCGTCCGACATACACACTTGGGGTTGGAAATCTTCAAATTTGGAGGGTAACTTAAACACTACAATAGGATAGAGGGAAATAGCACAATGACCACTGTGTAAAATCAACAAGTCTGCGAGCTCAAATTCAAGATTGGAAAAAGTTTTCTCGGTGCATGGTGCGATGGGATAAATAGGTAACTCGACAATGGGTCGCTTGCAATGGGTATGAATCCTTCATTAACTCTGTTATATCCGTTATGGCGCGGTCCCAATAGTCGGATGGCGAGCTGTATTTCCATAAATTTATGTCTATCTGTTCAAAGCATTGTTCTAACGGTTATAATGTCCCCAACAGCTATATTGCTTCGTCATGGCGAAGTGCCATGTGTCGTTGTTCTGATATCCCGGCGAAGCTCCAATTTTGCAAATTTTCCTTCTGCAAGGTTCCCTCTGGAACTTTCTGCATCTTTTCGATCTTAGCTCTCTTCTTACTTATCTTTCTAGCCTTCTTCCCAGTGAGATTCATCTAGGTATGCCTTTTTCCATTTCGATTTGTATCTTCTTTTGGCATAGTTACTTCACGTTGTTGATATTCTTTCCTAAGATTCAAGGGTGATCCTTCTTCTTTATCTGGAACAAGTACTTCAATCTTCTGTGGGTCTTCTAGTGTTCTTGTAACTTTGAAATCTGGGTCTCTGGTGCTAAATAGCTTCGATCTATTCTTTTGTTCTTCAATCATGTGTGCGATCCTTCTAGTCATGAATTCTTTTAAGTCTTGCTTCTGTTGTTCTAAAACTTCTTCTTCTTCTTGCCTTCTAGCCTGATTTCTTTCAATCCAAGGTTTTCCTAGTAGCATGGTAAATGGGGCATTGTTCTCAATAAATCTAATAATCTCAAAATCTTCCTCTGTCGAAGTTCCATTGACATTCATAGGTATCCAGGTGAGCTTTCCACATAGGTTTATCAACTTTCCTTTGAATAGTCTTATTCCTCCTAATGAAGGAATCATAGCAGGCCTCCCTATAGCTTCCCAGGTTCTCTCTGTCATAATATTCACCTATGTTTCCTCATCTATAACACAGTCAATGTCGAAGTCTCCTATTCTTTCTTCAATGCATTATTTTTCTTTGAAGATCTTTGATAATCTGACATGTCAGTGGTCATTCAGGGTTTCTTTCATCTGTAGCAATACTATTTCTGATTCTTTCTGGGATTCTGTCATAATCTTAGTTTATGGATCTGCCTTAGGTTTTTCTTGTCTCTTGTTCATTTCTTCAAGCTTAGTAATCATTCTAGGGCATTCCAATACTTCATGGTTCCTAGCTTTACAACAAAGACAACTAGGTCTTCTCCCAGGGCATTCCTTAGCAAGATGTCCCGGTTTTCTGCAACTGTAATAGAGGATTAATCCTCTCTTTCTTTTAAATGATTCCCACTCTTTCCTGCACTACGTGCTAGGATCATGGTATCTAACCTACAAACATTTCTTTCTAGGGTGTTTCATACACTTATTAGTCCAAACATTCTTTCTATGCATAGGTATAACATATTTTTCACTATTCTTATCAGATCTACTCATATCAAATCTTCTTTCGTCTATTAATACCCTAGTTTTCAATCTAAGATATAATCTATCAAACATACCTAGATCCATACTATCGAAACAAAAATTTCCACTTATCTTACTTCTACAGAGCACAAAGCTTTCAGATCTAGAAATTTTCAATATTCTTACCTTTATTAGAGCACATAGCTTTCAGATCTTACCTCTTTTAATTAAAAATTCTCACTTTTACCTTTCTCAGAGCACAAATCTTTCAGATCTTACCTCTTTTCTTCAGATCAGACTTCTTTTCCTTAGCACAGAGCTTGTCAAACTAAGTAGAGTATTGCGCACTAGAGCAACAGATCTATGCACAGAGCTTTCACAATTTCAGGTCGGATCTTTGCACAAAGCTTCCTCTTCCTCAGTTCCCAACAATCACAGTTTAGGTCCCGATGACGGAACCATTTGTTGGCACAAGGGCAAACCCAGGGTTCAACGCTACAACATCACACCAAAAAAACCCTAACTACCGGCCCTTTCGGCAACACCTGCGAAGCAGATGAAGTCTCACCCGAGGTAGAGGTAGAGGTGGTTGCAGGACTCAGGTGTCTGCAACCTTAGTTGGGTCACAGATCTATGATTATAATACTTAATAGAGAACTTAGCACCGTCAGTTCGTTATTATTTAACCTATATCTACTCTGCAGAGAAAAAATAGCATCACAACATTCACCCTGATCTAATGTATTTAAGAACTTAGCATGAAGAATTGGATCATATCTAGGAGATTCAAGCACTAAGTCCATTCACCTATATCATATCTAACATCCAAATTCATCATAAGCACAAGGCATAAACAGATCTATCTATATATATCAAGCACTTAACAAATAACACATAAATACATCAAAACATCTCATGGAGAAGAATAACACAATATTTACATGGTTCACCCCCACCCTAGGGCTACGTCCACCAACTCTTCTTCTTTGTTAGCTTCAATCAGTCATCTACATGCACAGAGCTGCAAAAATCCTACTCTGCATAGGACAGGAGATCTGCGCACACCTCGCTAGATCCTCCTTCCCTGAGCTAGGTCTAGCACCAAGCCTTCCACAGTCTGTTACAACCACTTGGAATTAGCTCCACAAGTTCTCACAGTATGCACAGATCATCTACAAACCATACTTTCACTTAGCACTTAGCCTATCGGCCTTACATCACATAGATTCCCATTCCCCCCTCCTTCCATTGCCTAGACATCTATTTATACTTTAAAAAATAGTCCTAAACATGGGTAAACCCATGGGCCGACATCCCATACCCATTACATATTCCCAAATCCCAAAAAGGACTCAAAAAGGGACCGAGATCCCGTGATATTTGCTTCGTCTTGCGCTCCGTCTTCGACAAGCTGTCGAAGTCCCAAAATAGGTCAACTTGACCAAGGATCTCCCAAAACTTGGTCAAGGGCCAACAAAGATATATAGAATGGATTATGTATTTTTTTAGTTTAAATAATGGAAAATGCATGTGGCTTATATTCATCCTACCTACAATAGAATAGTTTCTGCAAGAAAATTCATCCATGGATACAATGCTTTTGGCTCATTGGTTGGTACGTGAAAAACTCTATAATTCTTTGAAATTGAAACTATGTTATTGAAAGTAAAAAAAAGTATTATTAACTTAATGCTACATAAAATAAATTAATGACTTTGAGAATAAATTCAATGCTCAAAAATAAATGTAATCTATAGTGCATTGAATCACAAAAGCAACTCCTCTGCCAATCATAGGTTCATGGTATGCTGGTGAATAAGAGAATCACAACAACATAAATATGATAGCTACATAATTGAAAACAACAACACACACAAATACATATGTATATGAAAACACACACATTAGGGTGCATTCACCAATGACCTCTTCAATCATGCCTTGCTTGAATACCACTAGTAAATCCCTTATTCAAGAATAAATTATCTCAGAAGAAAACAATCTTTGATTCAATCAACAATTTTGAAAGTAGAAACTCCAATCTACATCTCTCTAACCTTAAATATATGCAACCTTCAAACCTATCACTATGTACCCTTACTTGTGTTGTAGATGAGCATACTTATATTAAAAAATCCTTGGATTCATGTTGAGGAACTCTAATATATGTACTAATAATATTACCCCTAAAACTGTTGACTTTTTCTTCATTAGTTATGGTGTCTTATTGAGGAATGAGATTTTGGGGTGCACAATCTTTATTTGGAATTAGAATGGATGGTTTATTGGAGAATTCATAGAGCGACTCTCCCTCATGGTTGACTACTTGGATAAGATACTATGGAGTGTGCATTGATTCCTCATATTATTGGGCTAGAGCATCGTGTAGTGTGTGCTTTTGTATCTCCCTTTGTCTCTCTAGTTGGGTTGTAAGGGAAAGCCAACCTTGTGTGCTTTAATTCTCTACCAGTGGGTGCATTATCTTCTTGAATTGATGAATGCATATGGGATGTCAAATATAAGGAATGTGGTTTTTCGCTTGCCCTTTCTCCTTAGTGTAACAGGAACAAATTCAAATGGAAGGATGAAATGCTAGGAAAAGCAATCAAAACAACTTTTCTATAGAAATTGTGTATGAAGGATTCACAACGAATACACCATTCCTCTCTACTCATCAGTGTAAAGGATAACTTAAGCATATTTGTATAACAACTCATAAAATGAAACCAAAATGAACCATAGTAAGTAGTTAATTAAGAAACAATTATTAGCTACAGAGTGATTCAATTCAACAATTATCAAGCTTGATATGGAGAAAATTCTAGCTTCTAGGGAGGTAATTGGCTATACATGATGAATAATATGAGAATTGAGGAACCCATCATTCCCTAGGGTAAACCTAATTCTTCAAGGTTCAAGGCCAACACAACAAGATACTCATTAAAATCTCTACATGTCACTTGCGGTAATTGATCTTGGGAGGGGAGGATAAGAATACCCCTCTCAATTGCTTGAGCTAGACCAAATTGACAAACTTAAAATCCCTATCTATTTCTTCCTTTCTATATATAAGCAAAGGTGTAATGATTCTCATAGAAATTTATGGTTGTAGTCTAAGAAATCTATTATGTTCAATGAATTGTGTGAACAAAAATTCCTCTACATATTACGCTATTTTACCTTTATTTGGTGTGTTGTTTACTATAAGGTCATGGATGCAATATAGGGAAGTTATCATAATATAATATCATGCTTACTTCACTCCATCACAAATAGATCATTATATTTGTTCTCCTTCACAAGTAGATCATTACATATATTTTTTTGAGGAAACTTTCATGGATGTCGTTTAGTGAGCATGTATACATTGTGATAATGGAGGAAACACTCAATAGAGGATTTAGCAAAAGACATAGGTTGAACCTATATAAACTGTTACTAACTTTATATATTTGATTTTTTTCTATTATACTGCAATATTACTGACATGTGTCACATCCCCACAATGTACCTTACAATCCTACACCTCTTGAGGGCATGCAACACCGTGACATTTCTCACTTGGTTTCTTGGAAACACAAAGGATAATTTATTTGAACTACACCTCTTCACCTAGAGCCTACCCATACTCCACTCTAGGTTATCGGTGAGTCACACTCCTACTCTAGTGAAACTCTTGTATACTTAGAAAATTGTTAACATCCTAACACTTAGTCATATATAAGCATACATCCATGAACATGAGAAACCAAGAGAACAACAATGGAACAAAAAAAGACATACACAAATATAGTGTTGACAGTACAAACTGTGCCTAACACCCAACTAAGTCTTTGTTATTGTGAAACAATTACAATATGAACACTACCAACTCGATTTACAACTTGGTAGAGTCAAACGACTCACCTCATCTCAACAAGACACTCATACATAGATTCATCACACCAAGACTCTTTATTGCAATCGTCTCCACAACCTCCTATGATGCACCTCAAACATGGTCTCAACTGCATACTTTTTGTTTCTTCGTTTCTGAAAACTTCACGGATTTTGGTTCTGCCTCACACATGCCTCCAACATGCTTGTGTTTCTAGAATTCTCCAAAATCATCCCAAAAGGAGGTCGCCCCACTCTGTCCACCGAATCCACCTCAAGGCAACACAAGTCCTCCCATATGGAGTGACTTGGCTCCTTGAGGGAGATTTCCCCTCTTTTTCTAAGCCTGCCTCGCAACCGCATATCCCCTCATGTTCTCCTTGTCTTCAAATATTCCTTCATTGTTTTTGCGACCTTTTTCTCTTATATGGACTCCAAAGGTCACCATCGCGAACCATCACGTCCTTTGGGTGTGTTGTGGCCCTTCACGAACCAATGTGTGCAAACAAATATTCATGCCCCTTCGCGGACACAGTCGCCCAAACAAATCTATGAGCTCATCAACCATCGTTCCCCCTAGGATAAACGTTCCCCAACCTTGGTCGCTTCATACTTGGGCAAGCCCCTTAGCGCGTTCACATGCCCAAGGCACCCACTTTCCCAACTAGTGCAATACTTGGTTGTCAAAGCAACCCCAAGTTTTGTCTCCTTGAGGAATTGGAAAGGCTATTTGTGCCCATCTAGATGAAGACCTTACATCCTCTCCCAGCTCAAGTCGTTTTCGTCCTCGACAACATCCACAAAATATGCAATCTACAAGTCTCTACCCGAACTCGTGCCCCCCCCTTGAAACTAAGTCTACTGGAAACCCCAAGTTTTGTGCCAATTGGAAACCCCAAAATTCTTTCAAAGTGGAAACCCCAAGTGTCCCTGCGAAGTGGGAACCCCAAGTTTCCACAAACCAACCAAATAATTTGTACTGCACCCAACTCCGCATAATCCACTCCCTGAGTTAATACGGTCATTTCACCCAACTCCAAGGATGAAAGTCACCCAACTCTATTACACTCTCTTGTTGTGATGTTGTTGTCGTGTTTTTGTTTGGTTCTATTGTTGCTATCATTTCCTACTACAACTAATTGTTTCCCACTTCACTTCAAAACTTTTCCTGTGTTGAAATTCTGTGATATTTTTGCTACACCCATATTTCAACCAACTCGGCCATGTCTCTGCACATTGAATTCCCCCATGCCTTGGAATGATTGGGTAGCTATTCCAAACTTCACGCCCAACTCATGAGAACGCACTTCCTCATGCCCAAACTTAGTCTTTTCTGTCACATCTTCGTCACTCTATCTAACTTCAAAGACTAAGGCAAGTGTCCATCCTTGCATCACTATTGTTGCCATCATCCGAACTTCATCAATGTCTAAGTGTTGCACTTCAAACCTACTAGCGTGTTTGTACTATTGACTCCCTTGTCATGTTGTTGTTCTTGCCCAAGTCATGAACTAGTTGAATGGCCAGTCCAACTGTCACACTCCTTGAGACTGCACACCCTCATGCAATAAATGGTCACTTCCTTTCACAATTTGGTCCATTCGCACAACTCTCAAACCAAGACAAGGTTACCCCTCACCTTGCTACACTATTAAGTCACCCCAAAACAAATTCTTATGCGAAAACTTGAATATACTATCCACCTCATGGCAGAGTTATCCAAACTTTGCACAATGAAATGCACATCCATACTTCGTTTGCCTCACTACTTCATCACCCGGTCATGTTGTTGTGTCTACCTCTCTATGCCTTGGAATGGTTAGGCTTCACCCTCAACCATCCTTCCCAAAGCAAGAGAAACAACCATGTCCAAGTAATCTCTTCATTTTGCAATCTTCCCGTTCGCACAAACCTCAAAACAAAGGCAAGTCCTCAACTCACCTCATTTTTTCAAGTCACCTCTTTGCAACTCAATACCTATAATGAGTGTGGCCAACATTCCTACACTCCTAAAATGTCCCAACAAATTTTCCAAAGTGAGCCAAGTATAATGAGTCACCTCAAAGGACTTCCATGCCTTAGGCACATTCAAACCAATACTTTTCCAACCTCAACCAATGACCCCATCCAGATCTCTGAGTCATCACATAATCATCTGCAAGTCACCAAGGTGCGCTCTGCCTCATCTAATGTCCCATACCAAAGGTGAGCGAACACTACCCATGTCACTTGGTCTACATTCTTCCCATTCAGTTTTTCTACCAACAATTCTTGGTTGACTTCTTTGTTGACTCTATCCATATCCTAGAACGGGACTACCTTGCACCTCCTGCAAGCATCCAAACTCTAGCACTGTCATCGCGACGGTCAAGTCATTACATGACCCAATGAATCTAGCTAAGGCACCAAGCACCAGGGCACCCCAGGGTACCTCATCCATCCTCTCAAACTCAGAACATACTGACTTTAGTGCCCACTTCACCACAACGACCTGTCAAATGCACCTCATCAAAGAGTTCGATAGCTTCCTCAATCCCCCTCCATAGCTACATCCAAATCTACCTGAGTCCACCATAGGACTCATCCAAGTACATCGCCCACGCTCTTTGTACATTCATCCCATCAAGGCATCCCAAATGCTACATGACTTCTTTGAATCCACACCACTTGAGTAACCCTTAAGTCTGTCGGTTCTCACTGCGAAAACCTATTGCACTTGAACCACCAAATCATCTGAATTCCCTTCAAAGAACTCACCATAACACTTAGGGAATGCAAGAACTCGAAACAATCCATACCTTTCCAATGACATCCTTCACTACAACCATGTTCTAAGTATGTTGCCTTGGACCTCCGCTTTCCCAAGTAACTGACTCTCCGCATAAAATCCCCTCAAGCACCATCTGCAACTTCACAAACTTGCAAAACCTTCATTGCGATACAAGGTTGAGTCCATCCGCCCACTTTAGAAATCCATCTAAGTCTCAAACTTCACATGCAACTGGCCGAACTCATCTCCAATGCCTTTCCATCTCCGCACCTGGACTGCTTTCGCTTCAAGGCACCATGCACCCACCGCTCGACTGTCAAGTCATATTGTTGCTAACCGATTGTTGTAACTCTATGAACATCTCATCTGAAGATTGTGGTCGTCCCACTTTTCCAAGAACCCATCTCAACTCAACTGTTTTTCTCGGCAATGTACGATTCTGCGAAGATATCATGATGGAAATGTGCCCAACCAACTTCCTGCGACGGAGCTTCTCTTAGTCACCTCAAGTCATTCACCCAAGTGCCTCAACTTGTTGCAACCCAGGACTACTCCCCTTCGCAATCACTTATGCAATCACCCTCTGCACTCACTTCTAGGATTATATTTGCAACAAGTCATGCGACAAATCTTGTGTTCATCTGCCCTGCCCAAGTGCTTAGTTCACCCAACGAACTATGTGCTTGGTCTCTCCAACGTGTGCACAACAGGTTCGGCACTGACTTCCATCACAAATCAAATGAATCGTGTTTGTACCCAAACTGTCTCTGCGATCAAGTCTGTGACAAGTTCTATGATGAGTTATGTGATCATCCACCCTGTCCAAGTGCTTCGTTTCACTACAAACTATGCTCTCAACCTATACAAGGTGTGCGCCTAGACCAAGCTTTCCACTGCACCTTCAACTGAACCTCTATCGTAAGTTTGATTCAAAATCTGTGATGAACCAGTTCGTTCCATTGAACAATTCACCAAGTCTATTATGAACGTTCCCATCGAACTGCCTTCACAATCAACATGCTTCAAAGTTTTCTATGATACCATTTGTCATCAAGATAGTGGTGAATATCTCACCAACCCTTCACCAAAATCTATAGCGAACAAGATCGGATAGTATCTGTCGCGTCCCCACAGTGTGCCTTAATATCGTACACCTCTTGAGGACATGCGACACTGCAACATTTCTCACTTGGTTTCTTGGCAACAACAAGGATACTTTGTCCGGACTACACCTCTTAACCTAGAGCTTACCCATACTCTGTTCTACACTACTAGCATGTCACACTCCTACTCTAGTGCAACTCTTGTATACTTAGACAATTGTTAACATCCTAACACTTATTCATATATAACCATACATCCATGAACATGAGAAACCAAGAGAACAACAATGGAACAAACAAAAGACATACACAGATATAGTGCAGATGACACAAACCATGCCTAACATCCGACTAAGTCTTTGTTTTTGCGAAACAATTACAATATGAGCACTACCAACTCAGTTTACAACTCGGTAGAGTCAAATGACTCGCTTCACCTCACCAAGACACTGATACAAAGATTCGTCACACTAAGACTCTCTATCGTAGTTGTCTCCACAACCTCTTGTGGTGCACCTCAGACATGCCATCAACCGCAGACTTGTTGTTTCTCCTTTTCCATAGACTTCATAGATTTTAGCTCTGTCTCACACATGCCTCCAATAGACCTTTGTTTCCAGACTTCCCCAAAATTGTCCCAAAAGGAGGTCGCCCCACTCTATCCACCGAATCCACCTCAAGGCAACACAAGTCCTCCCATGTGGAGCCACTTGGCTCCTTGAGGGAGATCGCCCATCTTCGTCTAACCCCACCTCAGAACCACAGAGCTCCTCTTGCTCTTCTTGTCTTCAAATTTTCCTTCCTTGCTTGTGTGCCATTGTTCTCTTATAGGGACTCCAAGGGTCACCATCACGAACTGTCGCATCCTTTGGGATTGTTGCGCCCCTTCTCATGTGTCTAAATGAATCGTCGTGCCCCTTCGTGGACATGGTCGCCCAAACAAACCCATGCACTCATCAATCGTCGTGCCCCTTGATATTGACGCACCCCAACCTTGGTTGCTTCATACTTGAGCAAACCCCTTGGTGTGTTAGCATGCCCAAGATGTCCACTTACCTAACTCGTGCAATACTTAGGTGCTGGAGCAACCCCAAGTTTCGTCTCCTTGAAAACTTGGCAAGGATATTCTCACCCATCTAACCAAAAACCTTACAACATTGATGTTAAATTTCAATTGTTGATCTCCATCCCAGTAAATCACCTGTTAGCACTGAAAGTCACACTTTGACTGCTAAAGTGTAAGCTCATCACCCATCAGAATGTAAAAAATGATTTGGTTTTGAATAGGTGGGTCAACAAGATGGACAAAGAAAGAGAGAGGGCTGCAAATTGTAGATCAGTAGGCTACACCAATGGGCAATGGAGTCACAAACATCCTACTCATTGAAGGCACAAAAGATGCTCAACAGAAAACAAGATTATATGTTGATAGGTGGAAGAATGAAGAAGGAAAACATAAGATAGAATGTTCACTAAACAAAGATCCTCTCAATTTAATAAATCAACAAATATTTGAATATAAACAATGATTGATGGGCAAAATACAACAGATCCTCTGTTGCTTAGGGATCCATAAATCATTGACAGCCTTTGATCCTCAAATCTACAATATATTCAAATAAGAAGAAATATAAACAAAAAAGTTACAATCTGAAATCACATCTCTCATGAGTCTCCAATAGCAGTAATGCTTACAATCCTAAAATGCCCACAGACTTACAAATGAACACACACAGGAAAATTGCCTGCTACATCTCTCTCTAGCCTCTCTTGGCTCATGAATCCTTCTTCTCCAAGAGATCTCTCCTTCCTTAAATAGAAAATAGCATCCAAATAACCTTAGGAGGTCGAATCCCATCTCCTCCATTGGATTCTAATCCTTGGAGATAGGTGGCAACAATCAAAGAGACAAAAATCCAACAAACTGCTAATTTTCAGGAATTTGTTGGAAGTCATTAATAAATTGTTCCCACCTCATTGCATGAGGCCTTTGATGGAGATAAATCCTAGGTGTATGTGTCCCTTGACATCTAACTGATCCTTGAGAAGCCTTTTGAATCCTCCTTGACAGGTGGCAACCTCCCAACAAGGCGAATATCAAAACCGTGACAACTACAGGAAATTCGGTAGCGTCGTTGTGCAGATTCGGTAGCACCACTTCTATGTCTAATATCTATCAAACCATAACACATTTTGAAAACCTGAGAGAGGTTTTTGTTATTTGGAATGTTATGAACAAAAAACTCCTTCAGTTTTCAAAAATACCTTCTCAATTTTTCACAATCCAAGTTTTAAGTTAGTGACTCAAAACTGGTAAAATAACTCTGCACAATTCGTTTTCTGCCAGAATTTATGTAGTGAATTTAGGTAGTGTCCGCCTGTGTGTCTACATGCGATTGGGTAGTGCAAATCTATGAGTGATTTTGATGCTTGAACTTGGAGATTGGGCATAACCCAATATAATTTCAATTTTCCCCAAAATAAATAAAATATCCCATAACAATTGTATTCATTTGTCAAAATGAATAATGAAGGATTTATGCAACGCTGAGGCATAAACCAATCTTGTGCTAACATAGACTCCATGGGGGATAGAGTCCTCCTTGTGAGGCTCTAATAACTCTTGTATTTTTAGCGCCTTATCCTAAGGTTGCTCCCAACCTTTAACCTCTGCAATCTGCTTTGATCTGTGAACTTCAACTGAAACCAAATGCAAATGAAAACTGAAACTGACGAAAATGATGTTTTTTCAACAAGCTTATTGCACACACCTAATCTAATTATTAGGAAAATGAAGCATTCAAGTTACATGAAACAATCAATGAAGCCATTTCATCATTTTTTCAACTGTTTGAAGCTTTGAAATGTGCTTCCTTTAGCACCAAAGATAATTCTTACTTGAAGGTGCATCAAAGAAACATTTGGCAATACACTTTCCATTGAAGAAATCAACGAGCCTAGAGCCTAGACGGACTGCAAATGGATCCTGAAAAACATCATCAATACTTGCCCCTGCAAGATTGCTTTGTGTAAAAAGGAAAAGTATTGCATTAGGTCCTTCCTCCACTGTTCTTGGTTGTTGTATGGCTTGCTGATTTTCTAATTCATCCTCAATGCATATGGCCTTGGTCCACTCCTGGTCATGAGGTGTATTAGGAAAAAGGCTTAGTGATGCTTGTCTTTCTTTAATTTCAACCTTTCTCATCTGATCACATGGCATTTGATCTTGGCTTCTTGATGAAACTGAGCTTATGTCTTCAAGAGGAATAGGGGGTTGATAGGACAGTTCATCACAATTAGAAGTGCTTGGGAAACTACATTCTTTTGTCTTATCTTCTAATTGTGAGGGATATTAATCATAGCTTGGCTTATGGTCCCAATTTCTCAGTTTTTCACCCTCTAAAATTATATTATCATATTTTTTAGCAACAAAAATATGACATGAGGGTTGAAACAAGCTATTGTTGCTTTGATGTGAATGGTACTTCTCTGATATAAAGTCTTCAATAGACTGTTAATGGAAATCATCTTCATAATCATCATACAAAGGTGAATCAATGACCATTTGAATATTAATGGTTGAGGGGATTAGTACAATAGCCGGAACAGGTGGTTTTTCGGTGAAAACATCCTCGTAGTCATCAAAACTTGGCAAATCATGGCACATTGGTTCATTAACAATAGGAGGGATTACAACAACAACTGGTAAGCTATGAATTCGTTCATGACAAGCTGCAACATTATTCTCATGATGAAATAAATCTGAACCTAAGATGACCTCTTGACTTAAAGAATCGAGAAAAGGAAGAGAAAGGGAAATGATGGATTGTCCATATTGATCTTTCTCTTGGGGACCTAGATTTTTACATGAATGATGCATTTGTTCTTCAAATTTAAGAAAAGCATTATGAAACTCATCATCTAAGTCCTGCTCTCTACAATCATCCCCTTCATCATCACTGCTAGAGGAATCACTTGTTGAATCCTGAATATATGATGCATACCACTCACAACAATTCTCAAAAAGTCTTTCAGTTGGATAAATTATCTTGCAATGAGAATAAAAAACATCATGAAATCCCTTCAAAGAGGAAATACTAGAAGCAGGGAGTGTTCTATACCATTGCCTCTCATCGCCTTCTAATGAATACATGAACATTTTCATCAATATATCTTCATGATGGATGTCAAGTTGCTGCATCAAAGCATGAAATTCATGAACATGTTCAAAAGGGTTGTCATCCTCACCTTCATAAAATCTAGGCAGCAGATCTTGCCATTCATCAATTTGAGGCACGGGATGTGGATAACCATCTATGGCTGAGAAATTGAGTGGGGCAAACCTCCTAGCCAGGATAGCCTTCATAGCCATTTAATTTGTCTCATCCCCAGTGGAGTCATCCGCAGATTTTGAACAATAGAGTCACCATGGTGAATGTGCAATCTTGAAAGTGTCCAACTTTAGTCACCATCTAAAGCTGGAGTTGTGAAGTGTCGTTCTTCCCAGGGAGTTTTTCAATCAGCTTAAATCCCTCCCCGGCAACGGCGCCAATTATGTTAGCACTGAAAGTCACACTTTGACTGCTAAAGTGTAAGCTCAACACCCATCAGAATGTAAAAGATAATTTGGTTTTGAATAGGTGGATCAACAAGATGGATAAAGAAAGAGAGAGGGTTGCAAACTGTAGATCAATAGGCTACACCAATTGGCAATGGAGTCACAAACATTCTACTCATCGAAGGCACAAAAGCTGCTCAACAGAAAACAAGATTATATGCTGATAGGTGGAAGAATGAAGAAGGAAAACATAAGATAGAATGTTCACTAAACAAAGATCCTCTCAATTTAATGAATCAACAAATACTTGAATATAAACAATGATTGATGGGCAAAATACAACAGATCCTCTGCTGCGTAGGGATCCATAAATCATTGACAACCTTTGATCCTCAAATCTGCAATATATTCAAATAAGAAGAAATATATACAAAAGAGTTACAATCTAAAATCACAACTCTTATGAGTCTCCAATAGCAGTAATGCTTACAATCCTAAAATGCCCACAGACTTACAAATGAACACACACAGGAAAATTCGCTGCTACATCTCTTTCTAGCCTCTCTTGGCTCATGAATCCTCCTTCTCCAAGAGATCTCTCATTCCTTAAATAGAAAATAGCATCCAAATAACCTTAGGAGGTCGAATCCCATCTCCTCCATTGGATTCTAAGCCTTGGAGATAGGTGGCAACAATCAAAGAGACAAAAATCCAACAAACTGCTAATTTTCAGGAATTTGTTGGAAGTCATTAATAAATTGTTTCCATCTCATTGCATGAGGCCTTTGATGGAGCTAAATCCTAGGTGCGGGTGTCCCTTGACATCTAATTGATCATTGAAAAGCCTTTCGAATCCTCCTTGACAGGTGGCAACCTTCCAACAAGGCGAATATCAAAACAGTGACTGCTATAGGAAATTCGGTAGCGTCGTTGTACAGATTCGGTAGCACCACTTCTATGTCTAATATCTCTCAAACCATAACACATTTTGAAAAACTGAGAGATGTTTTTGTTATTTGGAATGTGATGAACAAAAACCTCCTTCAGTTTTCAAAATTACCTTCTCAATTGTTCACAATTCAAGTTTTAAGTTAGTGACTCAAAACTGGTAAAATAACTCTGCACAATTCATTTTCTGCCAGAATTTAGGTAGCACCCGCCTGTATGTCTGCATGCGATTGGGTAGCGCAAATCCGTGAATGCTTTTGATGCTTGAACTTGAAGATTGAACATAACCCAATATAAGTTCAATTTTCCCCAAAATAAATAAAATATCCCATAACAATTGTATTCATTTACCAAAATGAATAATGAAGAATTTATGCAACACTCAGGCATAAACCAATCTTGTGCTAACACCACCCACCATGTAGATATGAAAAAAATGAAAAAATCTATAAAACCTTTTTCTTCTTACATTTTTGCAATATCACATTTGTGAATTATTAGGGTATTTGAGAGATTTTAGCACATCTACATGATCCAATTCTTTAACCCACTTACCGTCCCATCTTCGGTAAGTGGGCTTCTATACTTGGCCAAACTTTAATGAAGGGAAGCGTGGCATATCAGCGAGATCATATGGACTTTCCCCTCTTCCGTCACATATGCCCACTCGTTACCTCTAACGTTTCACTCGATGACATCACTTGGTAACGTATCACTATATGACCCAACTCTAGTATTGGACCACCATGTGCCACATGTAAACTGAAGCAAGTACCCTTAAATTGGTAAAATCATTATGTAGAATTCCTACCCATAACTTGACAAATATTTAAGATGAAACTTTGAAAATGTTATTCACATGTTCTACGTGTCATATTTTGTATTCTTAGTTGTCTCTTCACATGTTCTACGCGTCATATTTTTTATTCGTATTTGTCACTTCAAATTTTCTGAAAACATATTCGAATCGAAGCTGTTAGATCGTCTAGTATTCTCGTGATGTAATTGCACCAACAACTAACAGTGAATATGGTACAATCATAACAGTATTTGTCACGGATATAGGTGGTCAATATACAGTTTTAGTCAGTATTGAATGCTTTATTTTAAATGTTTTATGTTTTTAATTTTTTTTTAGTAATTATTATTAGTGTAATTGTTGGTGAAATCACAACATTAAAGTGTTTAAATGGCATGTTTTAGTCAATATTGAATGCTTTATTTTAAATATTTTATGTTTTTAATTTTTTAGTAATTATTACTAATGTAATTGTTGATGAAATCATAAAGTTAAAGTGTTTAAATGCATAAATTTATTCAGTGTTTGAAAATTTCTAAGACAACCAATATATATAATTTCAATCACCAATATATATAATTTCAATCACTGATATCTGCAATGTTAAAAAACTTGGTCGGACTTTAAACTTAAAATACCTCTTATGAAAAAACATTCATGCTTTCTTGATGTGAATGTTAAGTATACATATTTACCTGGGCAGGTCAATATTCTATGAAAAGCTTTGTTAATTTTTTTTTTATGGGAATGTTTAATACACGTGTTGTTTAACTGTTCAATGTTTTGGTTTTTGTAGTAGGAATCCAGCTACACAAATCTGCAGGAAATCACAATTTTTCTGTTGTTTAAATTATATTTTTAAATTTAAAAAATTTCTGCAAAATTAAACAAAAAATATCTCCAAAAAGACCAAAACAAAAAATATCTCGAAAAAAGACCAAAACTTAGAACAATTAAACTATGTTATTGTTAATATTAAGTTATTATTTTTAATCAAATAAATAGTTATTTATGAATTGATTACTGCTTTAATTCTGAATGAATCAGTTATGTAATCTACTATTTACCTAAAAAATGAACGGAATCATAACAGGTAGAACTTGGAACAATCCAACAAGATCAATATCCAGTAATATATCAACCGTTGGATCCAAATTGTTTTCAAATCTGGCAAACCTAATGCAATTTAATATCCAGTACCTAGTTGCTTTTCTGACATGTCCTCCGGCGGCTTGCTTTTAAATTTCCTGTCAACCAAGAACTCTGATCCATTTTCTGAACATCTTTGTTGGTTTAAAATGGGGCAAAACCCTTAAGGTTAGATTCTGAAATGCATGAAACTTTGATCCATGCAAAACTTAGACTACCTCTAAAAATCTGACCAGATTTAGGGCCATTTTTTTGCCTGAAAAACAGAACTCGGAAGGGAAATTTGTTCCCAAATTAACCTATTCCTATTCAATACTACTTAACAAGCTAAATAAGTACCGTCATCCAACAATATTCATGAACCAAAGAGCTTCGGCAGTTAGACCAGGAGATCACATTTTCAGAATTATTTTGAGCAGAGACTAGAGTTCATTACGCCGAAAGGCGTACACCTATTGACAATGGGCACATTTAATAGGTTTTTAGTTCTTAATACGTTTTCTATGGACGAGATTAAATATGCCTAGAATATTCTTAGTCGTCACAATAAATTAATGGCTCTGATTTCATCCATTAACTTCCTAGCTGTTATAAAGACATCCGTTTATATGTTTACTTTTTTACATTTACCTAATCGTATTTAAAAATTACTGTGTTCACTAACTTATTGCCACGTCTACCTGATTAAAAAATATTAAGATATTAAAGTGATCACGTTTCTGTGTTGGCATCACCAGGGGTCGCCATTAGAAAGTTTAACAGCCAACGGCCTTTTGACGTTCACCAGCCGTAGTACAAGCGTCAAATTCGTGGGCGAGTTCTACGAATTTTCAATAGCCTGCTTGTACTGCTTTATTAGATTTCAACACGTGGTCGTTTAAAAAGGACGTTTGCTCAACTACAGTACCTATTATTTCAATGACACGCGCCCGTACCTCGTCGCTGTTACCCGGCAGCCTCGGGCAGACGACACGGATGCGTGTCAACGCAGTACGCTGCCCAGGATTTCGCCCAACGGCTCTCTATGCTGTCTGACTGTCTCTTCTCTTCTATGCTTTGCTCTTAGTCAACATCTTTGTTATTAATGCAAAGCATGCCTGTTTTGGGATGATTTGCCAGTGTTTCTGTTTTGGGTTTTCAGCAGCGATTTTAAACACGATTTCGCCTCCTGTAAAAGCGGAGCAGAAATTTTAGGATTGTTCGATTTTTCGTTCGAAGGCAAAATATGGATAAACAGCCACCCACTTCTGCATATGGTCATGCTTTATCTTCTCTCCATAATCAGCTGCCCTGCCACCAGCAACTTCATCAACGGCAACTTCACCACCAGCAGCAACAAGTGACCAAAGAAGCTATGAAAATTTGGAACAAGTGACCAACTTTTAAATTTCTTTGAAATTATGGAGAAAGACAGGTAGAGATATCTCATTTGGAAAGAAGACCTCAATTTGGTGTTCCCCACAGTGAGAGGAAATAATTAATTAGAGAGATCCAAAAATTTCACTCTATCGATGTCACCCAGATTCAATGTCACCCAGATTCAAGAAGAGAAAGACTGGTGCTAAAGTAGTGACAAAATTAGGGAGAAGATAAGGTGTTTGAGAAGAGAGAAGGTGTTTCATACCACTACTGCTAGACCTTTCATATTATTGGGGTATTAACTAATCACAAAATGGTGGATCTTGCATGTCAAATAAGGTAATGTCAAATAAGGTCTAATGGGTTGTCATTGATTGAACAAATACACGATTCAATCAATAAGTACATAATGATTGATTGGGTATTTCTTTGCCTCCTAGGCCAGTAATGTAGTTTCTCTACCTTACTGTTAAAACCACAATATCGTATGTATCTTTATCTTGCAAATATCAAAAAAATTAAATCCACCCTTACCATCATTCTCATATCCCATTGGATTCCCCAATGAACAAAAAGTAGCAAACTAAGAAATACTATTTAATAGTAGAATTTCTTTTTCCATGGTAAAAACGTTTGAGAGGTATTGTGTGTTCTAAATAAGTTAGAAAGATTATTCCATGTAAACTTATACTTGTTGCTAGAACAAAGACCACTTATTGTTTATATTTTTGCAATTGCTTGTATTTATCAAACTTGACTTTCCACTGATCTTCATTTGGTATCTTCATATCTGCTACTTTAGCTCCCTTGACAACCATGGCATTTGGATGCACATCGTAGGGCTTGCAATCTCTTCTAGTGCACCATAGGAAGAAATTCTAAGCATTCAAATCTCTATCAACTGTGGCAGGCCCTGTATTCTTTTTAGCTTAAAACAACCATCAACCTGGAAATTCTTCAAAGATATCAATCTTTCAAGACCTAGTCGTGCCTCAAATTCTATACACTTTGTGATGTATAGTTCTTGAAGTTATGGAACACTACAAAGTCCTTTCATTTTATTTACTTCTAACTCCTTCAATACCCAAACACTGCTAGCAATATTTTTCATAAGCATTAAAGCACTACAAGAGATTTCCACCCTTAATTATAGAATTATGTTATTGTTGTTTTGGAGTGCAATTGTATATGACAACAAATTCTAATCTGAATTCAACATAATAACAAGTTCATTACATTACAGAATGTTGTGAATGAGAAGCATACTCTGTTATGAAGATGCATTTCACTTTGTAGAATGAAATGGCAATAGTTCGCTTAATCTCCATTTTCTTTTTGTATGAGTACAATAGTAATAGGTATCTTATAAAGCAACTGGACAATGAAGAGAGTCAAATAGTTGTCTAGACTAAATCCTTTCTATTAGAGGCTTTCTATGAAGCAATGTAACAAATTCTAATCCGACTTCAACATAATAACAAGTTCATTACATTACATAATGTTGTGAATGAGAATCATACTCTGCTATGAAGATGCATTTCACTTTGTAGAATGAAATGGCAATAGTTCGCTTAATCTCCATTTTCTTTTTGTATGAGTACAATAGTAATAGGTATCTTATAAAGCAACTGGACAATGAAGAGAGTCAAATAATTGTTTGGACTAAATCCTTTCTATTAGAGGCTTTCTATGAAGCAATGTAGGAATGAAAGACGTCAAACAATTGTATGGAGTAAAGTATTTCCATCAATAATAGTTAATTACCTAATATGTATCATCCTCTGCTTTGCCTCTAAATATCCACTCTTCTGAAACAAGTGGTTAAGTCTCCTCTTCATATTTCCACTACCATTTAATGACATCTTTGGATCCATAGTTTTTCTTTTGTGAGTACCTCATTTATTCTCTTTAATCGTATTTTGTATATCTTTATTATGATTGATTATTGACCTACAACTCTGCAAACCAATAAAGTCTCATTAAGAAGTTCTTGTCAATGGGGAGGCTTCAGATTTTTTTAGAAGTGGAAGAGGACTCAGGCAGGGTTGCCCGCTTTCTCCACTTCTCTTCATCCTTGCAATGGAAGGACTTAGCTTAATGATGAAACACAGTTTTGAAGATGGTCAGATCTCGGGGATCAAAGTGTCAAAATTCACAAGAATTCTCCACCTACTTTTTGTGGGCGATGTTCTTATAATGTCAAAGGCGAATATCACAGAATGGCAAGTGATTACTCATCTTATAAATAGTTTATGTAGAGCCTCTGGGATGACTGTGAATCAACAAAAATCTTCTATTCACGGCGAAGGTATCCCGGAGAATGAACTAAACTCCTTCAAATCTATTTTGCCTTACACTTTCAACGAACTTTCTGCGGGATTCTGGTACCTTGTTTATGTAATGAAGACAGGCTCTTTTCGAGTACAGACTGGGATTGGATGGTGGTCAGGGTATAAAAATAAATAAATCATTAGGGAACAAGATGGCTTTCGCTGGGGGGAAGATTCATTGTTAAAATATGTCTTGGAAGGACAAAATGTCTATTGGATGACCATGGAAGCCATTCCTCGTCTGATTTTAAATAAAGCTAGAAAACTAATCTTTAAGTTCTTGTGGACAGGACATTTAGAGACTTAGAAGTACCATCTATGTAGATGGGAGGTCTTATCTAGACCAAAAAAGTTTTGGAATGGGGGTTTCGCAACCTTCTTCTATTCAATTTGGCTTTGAACACAGCTACTTTATGGAGGGTTTTAAATCAACTCAGCATCTGACAAAAGGTAATCAAAGAGAAGTATTTACACAACACCTCCTTTATCAAGTGGATTAGACATTACTCCCACCAAAACCCCACTGCTTCTAAAATCTGGACTAGTTTAAGAAGAGCACTTCCTGTCATTAATAATTGGCTTAGTTGGCTACCTGATTCGGGTTCACAAGTAAAATTGGGCAGAGATAAAATTATGGATCTAGGGGACAACGCCATCCTCTCAGAGGGAATCTTAACAACTCTAAAAGAAAAGGGAGTGACTACGCTGGCACAAGCAACAACAAACTCGCACTTATTAACCAACATTGAACATGGAAGAGAAGAAATGAGCTGGGTTTGAGGGGCGCCCAGGCAAAGGAGTGGGATTTATTTACTAGTGGTCTTAGTCAAGAAGGGATCACGATTCAATTTGATGTAGAAGACAACCTCATATGGAGTGGTGGAGACTCCTCAGGCAGTTTATCGGTAAATAACTGTTATCATGCATTAATTTCTATACAATCATTTTCGGTTATGACAGGTTGGAAAACTAAACTGTGGAGGTGGTGCATTCAGCTAAAGATTATTTTATTCTTTTGGCTATCAACATAACACTACATTCTCACTTGGGATGTATTAAAAAAAAGGGATGGTCGGGTCCGGGGTTATGCCAATTGTGTAGAGCGGATGACGAAGACATTGAACACCTATTCATAAACTGTCATTTTACAAAGTCAGTCTGGGGTACTTGCCTGTCTGCTCTAAATATTCATTTGGAATGGTCCGGTAGTACACTAGGAGGCACGATGGAAAATTGGTATCAACACAAAGATGTGCCTTTGAAACTCCCGGCTCTGATTTGTTGGTTCCTGTGGCTGGAATGCAACAATACTTTGTTTGAAGGGAATAAAACCTCTACCAGCAGAGTTAGCCACAAAATATTAACTAATCTCTCTTTCAATCCTGCAAATATTAAACAGATTACTTTAAGATATAGCCGATTGAAAGGATTAATGGCTATACGATTGTCTTCTTTGATGGAGAGGCCATAAATGAAGGTTCAATTTGTGGGGCAGGGGATCCATGAAAAGAGTCTATGATCCAGACATAAGATGGTTTTTTAATTGCAGATGTGGAACTAACATGAAGGCAGAGCTAGTTGGGGTGTGGGCCTCACTTTTTCTGGCAAATCTCTTGGATATTCGTCAGCTGCAGTTGATGGGGATTCCAAGGTTGTTATCGACTGGATGCAGAGGAAGGGAAATCTTTTAGCTACCAAAATTGAAGGCTGGAAACGCAGAGTTCGAACCTTAGAGAAAATTTTTCAAGATCTCCTTTTCCAACATATCCCAAGGTTGTTATCGACTGGATGCGAGGAAGGGAAATCTTTTAGCTACCAAAATTGAAGGCTGGAAACGCAGAGTTCGAACCTTAGAGAAAAATTTTCAAGATCTCCTTTTCCAACATATATATAGAGAATCAAATGCAGAGACATATTTTCTGTCAAAAAAAACACTAGCTTTGTCTAAAAGGAGCCTGATATATTGCACTTGGGATGGTGAAAGAGAAGGTCCACTCATTACTCTACAAATTTTCTAATTTTTTGAGGTTGTTCCTCTGCTGGAATGACTGTTTCATCTGCTTTTTTTGCTGAGTGATAGCCTCCGACGTATCTGTTTGGAACCCGTTTTATTTTCTCATCGATCTGTACTTCTCTATCGCCAGGCAAGGGTGTCAGATAAAGTATCAAACTAGAGAATTGGAAGCATGTATGTACCTCACAAAAAGGAACCTGTTGAAAACGAGTGTGTGAGCAGTTCAGCTACTGTTACAGGCCAGGCAAGACAACCCATTGCGTTGATAAAAACATAAAGCAATTTTTCGTCATTAATTATTAATTAATTATGACAAATTCAGTAACTTATGTTTAGATATAGTCAATTTCTTTTCTCATGTACATTCTTGTTTCAAATATTAAAAAAATAAAATAATATAAATATAGTCGTAGTGTAAACATTCTACATTTTTGGTTCGTTTACAGAGATACTTTCTATTTAATTTTATTCAAAATCCCAAAATCACTCTAAAATTGTTTGATCTGAATCACTCTCTTTGAAAATGAAAATACTGCACAATGATGAATTACTACTTATTTTTACGAGTTCTCCACTATCTCGCACACATTCTTCATTTTCTTTTTTTGTTCCGTCGACAATCGAAGAACGTGCTTAGTATTCCCATAAGCGACTTTGACAGAGATCTAGTTTGGGATGAAGTTGTGAGTTTGTGATGGTGCAGGAACTCAATTTGAAACCTTATATATATATATATATATATATATATATATATATATATATATATATGGAAGGATCATAGAATTTGTATAGGTTTGATTTCATAAAATCATAAGGACTATAATAATAATAATAATAATATATTGGTGTATGAGACCCCCTTGTTTGTGGGACAAGGGACCTCCCTCCGCTCAACGATTTGACTGGTAAAGTCTAGGAAGGTATACATACCCTACCCTACCCCCCTCTGGATTTGAACCTGTGACCTCTTAAGAGGAAACAAATGTTCTTAACCATTAGGCCCACTCAGGCTGTGATTTTATGGGGTCAATTCAGCTTATAAAAACTTGTTTCTGTCAAAGTCATGGAA
Source organism: Picea engelmannii (assembly GCA_009831015.1). Lineage (NCBI taxonomy): Eukaryota > Viridiplantae > Streptophyta > Pinopsida > Pinales > Pinaceae > Picea > Picea engelmannii. The sequence goes on along the minus strand of ML827132.1, from coordinate 46,997 downwards.
CATTTAATGTGCATTGTTATGGAAATTATGTTTATATGCCCGTTAAATAGAGTTTTTGAGAGGATATGAGATAGGTTTATGGGACATTGTTTTCTTAAATGTTTTACCCTAGTAGACCTAGTCAACTTAGTCAAAAGTGTGCATAAGTAGGTGTTACTTCTTTACATGTAGCTACACTAAAAACCTACTATTGATCTGGAACCATCAACAACCAAGGTGATTTACTAAGTTTATTAATAAACTATGGGCTCTGGTTTTAGCTTTGGATTTCGATACCAGTCTTAGATCAACAAGTTTATTCATAAACTATGGGTTCTGGTTTTAGCTTTGGATTTTGATACCGGTCTTAAACTCAATCTATTGTTAGTGGCTCTAGTTCTATCATTTCCCCTTATGCTTTTATTACTACCCTAGTTGTTCTTATGCTTTTAATAGAATTGAAAACTGGTACACTTACCTTTGCTTATTTGGCTTCCCCTCCTACCCTAGTCTTTGCTTGTGCCTTTGTAACTGAAACTAATCTTTGCTTGTGCCTTTGTAACTGAAACTACTGTCATAAGTGCCTCTCGACCCGACTCAGATGCTTCTTCAATTGCTTTTGGTTTTAACACTAGGGGTCAATCTCGTCTTTCTTTCTCTTCTACCATTACAACTACCTCTAGTACTTTGATATGTTGTTCATCTACTTTGATATGTTGTTCACTAAGATGGTAGATATCATTTTTGTTGTAAAGACATCTATAATTAGTACTTGGATATGTTGTTCACTAAGATGGTAGATATCATTATTGTTGTAAAGACATCTATAATAAGCACTAGGATCATTGAGAGGCTTTGTGTTGATCTTGGTATTTTTTTTTTTTGAAATTTGTCTTTTATATATTTGATTTTATTTCTTTACCACTAAAAGGAACAAGAATAATCCTTTGCTAATAACATGATTAGCGATATGGTAACAACACTAAAAGGAACAAGGATGATCCTATGCTAACAACACGATTAACATCAGGATAGTAACCGTATTTGTTTAATAATTTTAAAATTGGCTTGATGTTGATCTAGTGGAATGTGTAGAACTTGAAAAACATTTGAGATTAACAAGTAAGTAAAGAATAATATTTTTTATTGGTATGAGTCAAGTTAGATTGTAAATAATTCAAACTTGAAAAATTTATGAGATTAACAAAGTAAGTAAAGACTGCATTTTTTTATTGGTATGTGGAATGTGTAGAACTTGAAAAATATTTGAGATTAACAAAGTAAGTAAAGACTAGCATTTTTTATTGGTATGAGTCAAGTTAGATTGCAAATAGAAAAATATATGAGATTGACAAAGTAAGTCAAGACTAACATTTTTTATTGGTATGCAAATAACCTATTGCCATGTAACAATTAGTGTTTTATCTTTCATTGTGTGCTTAAAAAGATGAAAACAATTTGTGTGAATATCCAAGATTAGGAAGGGAGGAAGAAGTGGGTAAAATGGCTTTTCAAGCAAGGGTTATTACATAGTCTTCAAAACAATGATCTCTTTTTAGGATCATCTTGTCTAGCAATCTCACTACAGACAGAGGTTGTCTTATTTTCGACCCATGTTCCGCTGACCCCAGAACACTTTATAAAGAAAGCTTCCTCTGACTTACTAGAAGGCCTCTGAACTCCTCCCTCAGGACACTGGTTGCCATGGGAACAGGGTAGCCCCGACTTCCACAGGTCCCTGGTTCAACTTTTAATGTAAAGAATACATAATGTGTAATTCAAAATAAAGATGTTTATAAGAAAGATAACACTAACACATACATATTTTCCATCTCATGGTTTATCATATATATATATATATATATATATATATATATATATATGAAAGAACCCAAAGCCAATTCCTATTTTTATAGTTTTTTTTGTTTACTAGTTTTTGTTGGTTTCAACAATTAAAATATTTAGCAACACAGAATATGTAGATACTATAGAAATATATATATAATATTTATGTACCATTTCTCAAATATTCAATTTTGTGTTCAGTAGACACAGTGTTATTTACAAAAAGTCTTAGTTACCATGGACACACGAAGATAAACAAATCTCCTCAAATAATCAAATTAGTCTAGATCTATCTTAAATCGAGATCTATCAAACACCAAGAGGGATCCAATTTCTTAAAGTGTATTTTTTTTCATTTAATTCTTTTATATTAAATGATTAAAAAATTACACCTTAAGAAATTTGATACTTGGTTTAATATTTTGTATGTTGTCATGTACATATGTACATACTTATATATGTGTAATATGTAATGTGTAATTTTTTTAATTGAGCTTGACTCTATTTTTATTATTGTTATTTTCTTTAATTGAACCAACTTTATTTTTTCTTAATATTTAATGTAATGTTATCCAATCTAACATCATGACAACATCTCTATCAGTGCAATAAGAAAACAATGCAAATACAATCTATATAGTAAATAGAAACACTTAAATAAATAAGAAAAAACTAATATGACTATTAAAATATTAATGTGACTCTTGATATCATTGTAATATTGAAATACAATATAAAAACAATATTATCAACAACAAAAAAAATCCTTTTAATACTAACCTTTGCATTAATACACTTTGACATTTAATTAATAACAACTTGGACATATAGATGGGTTGACAAATAGCAACATATTAATTAAATATACAATTTATTTATTAATTTTATTAATTAAATATATAATTTATTTTACAAATCAAATTATTAATTCAATTATAAATTTTTGAATTTTGAATTTTTTTAACAAAGTCTAAAAAAACCCCTTTAAAAACCTTTGAAACCATTTTTTTCATATTCCTAAAACAAAAACCTTTATTAAACTGTATTTTCTCTTTCCGAAATATAAAATCAAAATAATATCTAGTATCTATTAAGAATGTTTTTAATGCTTAATCCTTTTGTCCGCCATAGCAAGGTTCCAAGGCCAAGAAAAGCATTCGTACAACCATATCTAAAAAATGAGAATCTTTCGTGAGACCATAATTTATTTTAAATAATAAAAATGTTAGACCATAATTTAAATAATAAAAAATGTACTTCTAGGGGCTTGTGATGGTTTAGTTGACTCGATTGTCCCTTCGATGTGAGTAGACTCCGACCGTAGTTGCCCGGTATGGGATTTATCAACACAACATCTCATCCGTCGTCAATTTTTATATCCACTCACAATATAATATTTCGCATGTGACCCTCAGTTAAAAAAAAAATGTTAATGATGTTTATCCTTATCCACTCTTCACGATCAACATGGTCACCATCCACAACGCCAAGTTAAATATGATTTACGCATGTGATCCTATGCTCAAAAATGTCAAAGATGTTTATCCTTATCCACTCTTCACTATTATCATGGTCACCATCCACAACGCAAGTTAAATATGATTTAAAAGGTCTTTAGTTGTGGTATGAATATAAAGTAACTCAACGATTTTGTTCTGGTTTCTTAAACATTTCATTGACGATGATGATTTTGTGTAGAGATTGTTAGGGTTTCATCGCAATTTTTTATTTAAGGAAATATGTTTGCTATTGAGTGTATAATTCTCATTTTTATTAAATGCTTTGTTTGAACATTCGATTGTTTAAATTTTTTCACCAGAATTTAATCAAATTGATTTTGTTAAAATCACTATTTTATGTTGTTTAAATTGCATTTTTGAATGCATAAACGGAAAACCCTTGAGCACTTTAATTATACAAACTCAACTACTCAAATCGAGTTTCAACAATTTTTGGTGGAGCTTTTATTAAATAGTTCTTTATTAAATAGTGAGAGTGTGTAATTAATAAAAATAAGGTAGTTTTATTAAACAAGTTTTATTAGGTAGTTAATTCAATTTCATTAATGAAGGCATACTAAGTGGTTAGAGTTTTAGATAGATATAAACTATTTATTGTAATAAAATCTAAATAATCGGGTGTCAAGTGATTAATATTGTATTGGAGTTGTTCAATTAAAGATTGTCCCCTCAAACAAAACAAGTGAACATTGCTCCATATTTAGAATATCAATAAAGGCTTGCCTAATTGTTGTGCTTATTTTTCTTTGGTTCTGTTTTATTACCTTTTCAAAGTTACATTTATGACAATATTGCTCCAAGTTTTCTATTTTAGATATCACGGTACACCAGAAGTGGTATCTGAGCAATTCCCTATGCAATATGTGCCTAGTTTACAAAGTATTTTTAGGTTAGAGATGTGTTCTAGTGTTTTTAAACCCAACGATATGTCGTTAAGTGGGTAAAACTATCGATGGAAAGCATATGCATAAGAAGTACAAGTGGGGTCACCTAGTTGCATGTAATTGTACATCTTTGTTGGTCCCTTGAAAGTAGTACTACATTAAACATAATTTGTATATGGTTTTGGTCTTCGATGTATCCTCAGGTATATTAGAAGCCCCCATGTACTTGAAACCATATTTACATAAACATATCAATCATCTTGGTGCTATAGTACACCAACCACAGTGCTTGGGGAGATTATTTTTGCATACAAGGGAATTAGGTAGTATAGGTAACGGTACAATTTATTGATCTAGGTGGATATTGGTGGCCACCCACCTATTCCAACTCGCTCATCTTGGTAGTTTTTCAGTTTGACAGTTTTTTCGTAGTTTTCGGGTCCTGAACTTCTGGGGCTATTTTGAGGCCTAAACAACGTTTTTAGGGCTCGCCACAGTCAAATTGTAATCAAAGGCAGAGATTGACGGCATAATTTGTATCCCTCAGATAGACCTTTCCAACGAGCTATCATGCGCCTAAAACGGAGATCTTATGCAAACATGACCCCGAGAAGTTGATGTACCAACTTACCCAAACGGGGCCCATGTGACTTTTGGTGTTTCATCTCCAAGGGTTAGGTTTTTGGATGTCTAGGGTTTTGGAATTCATGTTTATTGTAAAAAGGATTTCAGATCCTCATTGTAATCATTTTCTTGCGAATGAGCGAAGCCGTCCCATCTCTTCTCAGAGATAAGCTACCACGATTCTAGCAAGCTTGTTTTCAGTCTGCATTTTATAGTTTCAACATATTTCTTTATTGAATAGAATCTCGTTTTACTGTATCTATTTTATTGTGTCTCTATGTTAATAATAATAATAATTTGTGTTCATTTTGTTATGTTCATAAAATATGGATCAGTGGTATCAGAGCGATCTGCTCTTTGTCGTTCTTAGTGAAAGGCACCTCGCTACACTTCATCATTGATAGCAGTAGCTAGAAGAACCTCATCTCAGCGAAGGTCATCAAGTAGTTGGCCCTGCTGAAAACACCGCACCTGCAACCCTACACCATCAGATGGCTCCAACAAGGAAGCGATCTTCGCTTCATCCAACAGTGTCTCCTGTCCTACGACATCAAGCCCTTCAAAGATGAGGTATTTTGTGATGTTGCTCCCCTTGAAGTTTGTGATGTTCTTTTGGGTCAACCTTATTTATGGAAACAACATGCTTTATATGAGTCTAGGCCTCGTAGTGTTATTATTACTTTGGGCAGGAAATTGTACAGGGTACTCGAGGTAGTCCCACCTAGTGCCATTTCCTTGATCTCTGCCAAGTAATGCAGGAAGGTCATCTCTCATACCAGGAAGTTTGTCTTCTTCATGATTCGCTCTCTCAAAGTGGGTGAAATATTGCAGTCACATCCATGGCCTCCACGAACGACCTCTCCACGCAGCAGAAGCAAGTGGATAAGGTCATGGAATAATACAAAGACATCTTCTCCTCACCTATTGGGGTACCTCTGTGTTGAACAACTGAGAGGGGGGGGTGAATCAGTTGTTCCCGTGCTTAAACAATTATGCTTCTTTTAAAAACTTTACAAGGTACTCAATGATGATCACAATAATGCAGGGAAATAAACAATGGCACATTCAACATCAATCACATATATGAGAAACACAGAGACAGATATTTCCCAAGGAAACCCATACAGGGTAAAAACCTCTTCTTCTTTATATGATAAGT
>ML827132.1:13297-40936 GCA_009831015.1 Picea engelmannii | reverse complement strand
ACATTATCATACATATGAGCACCAACTCATTGTGAGGCTACAACCTCTGTTTTGCAAGCTGCAACTTGCTGAGAGTACCAACTCTCTGTTTTTCTCTAGCACCCACTAGAAGGAAGCACCAACTCCCTGGTTTCTCTAGCACCGACTAGAAGGAAGCACCAACTCCCTGGTTTCTCTAGCACCAACTCCCTGTGTTCAAGCACCCACTTGAACCTCTGAGGACACCAGTCCTCCCTAGCACCTCCCAACCACCCTGGATTATGAATATGAAACATTGAAACCTATTACAGTGATATAGTGTTCAATAACAACTTACCAATCTCATCACTGTTCTGCAAGATTTTGCTACTCAGACTTCCTCACTGTCTTCCAGCATGCATTCGCTGCCCATTCTGTTCTTTTTCTTTTTATGCTCTGTGCACCATGTCCATTTACTGCACAATTCTTCTTCTGTTCTATTCAGCTGCTGCACTCTAATCCTTCTTCACGCATGAATCACCTTCAACAACAACATCCATAGTAACTCCAACAACAACAACAACCACATCTCTTCTCTGTACCATGTACTTATAGTTTCTGTGCTACTTGTGCATGCAATGCGCGCAATCCCTCTGCATACTCACACCGCTCCGATATCCTCCACCTCTCGAGTTCTCTGCCTGATCATCACAACTCTTCAGCTTCTCTGGTGGTTCCCACCATGCGTCCAACATCACTAGGTGTTCTACTGAGATTCCTCAGCCTCTCTGGCAGTTGAGACTCCTTGTCTTCTCTGGCACAGTCGAGCTTATGCCTTCTGTTTTAGTTACGGACTTCAACGCTCATCCATTTGTCAATCCCCTCTAAGAATAGTCTTCATTCACTGGTAGAAGCCTGGAGACTCTTCAGATCCTCTGGCGATTCAACCCATGTGTCTATCATCACTAGGTGTTATGCCGAGATTCCTTTTTCTCTCTGGCAGTTGAGACTCTTCGTCTTCTCTGTTATAGTCGATCTCACCCTCTTTGTTTCAGCTACAGGCTCCAACCCTCTTCCAGCTATCAATCACCCCTATGACCAGTCTTCATCCCATTGGAAGATTCCCACTGAGACTCTTCAACTCCTCAGGTAGTCACATCGAAGTGTCTTCGAGTCCTCTGGTAGAACTCATCACTGGTTTCTGGCAGTTTCACTATGTCGTGCAATAGTAGCCCTCCGATCTCCTTCAGTTTCATCTGCACCGTTGAATGATCTTCATTAAACTTGCCTTTATTTCGTATTTTGGCATTTCGGCTTTCCTGTGGCCAAGTGTCTCGTTAGTCCATGTCGTGATCTCCAAAACTCCGAAACGAAGATTTTTTGTGCTAGCTCCTTCCTTTATATGACCATGGCCATGACCAAGCGCTTGTTCATAACATGATTTTCACGATTTCGCATTTTTCCTTTTCGTTAATCCCGTTGTGAAGTTTCTCGACTTTCCAAGTCGCGATCCCCGAAACGTCGAACAGGAGCTTGTCTGCACGTCCTCTTCTCTTCATCTCTTCGATGGTGTGACCACCGGTTGAGACCATAGGCCTAAAGTATTTCGCAATTTCGCGTTTCAACATTTCGGGACTCCTATGGTTATGTTTCTTGCCTCTCTAAGTCGCGATTCGCGAAACTCCGAAATGGAGTCAGATCAATGGTCTAGATCACACCTTGATCTGACGGCTGCGGTTATATCGCGATTTCGCATATCGTGATTTCGACATTCCTGTGGTGAATTTTCTTTTACATCTCCAACTCCCGATCTGCGAAACTCCGAAATGGAGTCGGATCGACGGTCCAAATCGCACCTTGATCTGATGGCTCATATCATTTCGCGATTTCAGCATTCCTGTGGTATTGTTTCTTGACTCTCCAAATCGCGATTCGTGAAACCCCGAAATGGAGTCTTTGACATGCTCTGATCTTCTGCCACGCCTCCCTCTTGGATCAACGGTCAAGATCTTGTCGTGATTTCGCATATCGCGATTTCGACATTCCTGTGGTATTGTTTCTTGACTCTCCAAGTTGTGATTCGCGAAACCTCGAAGTGATGTAAACCTGCTGACGTCACACGTGGATTGACATGTGTCTAATAAATTCCACGTGTCACTCTGATTCGTGACTTACATGTGCCTGAAATGTCAAATCAGCTTGACACTTGTCATTGCCTGGTTATGCCATGTGTTCTTAGCTGACGTGGTTTGTTGACGTGTCTGTTTCGGGATTTAGCATTTCGCGATTTCACGACTTATGTTGTAAAGAACCTTTGACATTTCGATCTCCCGATATCCGAAATCCCGATAGCCAAAACTCCGAAATGCAGTTGGACCACCGCTTTGATCTTGCACTTTAAAGAATGTGCAGGTTCTTCCTGATCCAATGATGGTCGAAACTTATGCTTAGATCTGACGCCTGAGATCTGTCCTCCTCTTCTATGTGTTCTTCTTGTCTACAATCTGATCTGATGGTCCTCCTTCTTTCGGGAATTTAAATGGGATCCAACGATCAATGACACTTCTCCTCCCGAGCTCAGGCACTGCGATCGACTCTGCGCTAATTACTCCTGAGCTTACTTTGTTCCTGTTTTTCATCGATGCACACTATAATCTTGCCATCAATGATCTAGGTGGATATCGGTGGCCACCCACCTTCTCCAATTGGCCCAAAACATGTTTTTGGTAATTTTGGTAATTTACTATTTTTAGCAGTTTTTAACTTCCAAGGCCATTTTGAGGCCCTAAACGATGTTTTTTGAGAAAATGGGGAGAAACATGGATTATAGATCAATTTTTCTCACCCAAAAGTTGTATTTCTCGGATAGATATTTCCAACGAGCTATCATATGCCTAAAACAGAGATCGTATGCAAAAGTTACGCCCCTGGGAAGTTGACATATCAACTACCCCCATCGGAGCCCACAAACCTTTTGGATTTTCATCTTCCGGGGTTAGGGTTTTGGATTTTACTTATGTTAAAAAGGCCCTTAGAGCCTCATTGTAATAATCATCTTCTCACGGAAGCGAGTAGCCATCACATCTCTTCTTAGAGATAAGCACCACCATTCTAGCGAGTCTTTCACTCTGTATTTTACAGTCTCTGTACATTTATTTCATTAATATAAATCGTGTATTACTGTATATCTGTGAATCTTGTTATTTCCACCTATCTTTGTTATATTGTTGTCTCTCTTGCAATATCTCTAAATATTCATGTGTTATATCTCCGCTCTCATTTCGTGCCGAAAATAATCCGGATCAGTGGTATCAGAGCAGGCTGCTCTTGATTAGTTTCAGTGCATGTCCCCGACGAGGTCTGAGTATAGCAAGTTGGGTCTCAAGCTTGTCTCTCTTGAGGAAAATCACTCTCGCACACCCAAGAAACCCTCAATGGCGGAAGAAAATAAAAATGATGGAGCAAACGATCCTATCAGTCTGTTGCTTGAGAAAGCTCTCACGCGACAGAGGGACGAAATGATGGAGAATTTTTCCCACATCCTTCAATGACTACCACTAACATCAAGCGCATCTTCATCAAGCGGCCACTTTGGAGGCACCTCGCCTTTCAAGGTATAGGTTAATTTTGATATTCCTGTATTTGAAGGTCAAATAGATGCATATGCCCTAGATAAATGGTTAAATCTGCTAGAAGGTTATTTCTCTGTTCATAATTTTTCCGACAAGGAAAAGATCACCTTCGCACTCCTTAAGGTTCTCCCCCATGTAAAACATTGGTGGGAAACTTACTGGGAGCAGAGTTCCACAGAGGAGTCTGGAATATATGGGGCCGATCCCACTTGGGATTTTTTTGTGGATGCGGCAAAGGAACAATATTACCCTGTTGGAAACTATGAGGACCAATACATGAGATGGACCACATTACGGCAAGAGAGGGGCCAATCAGTTCCGGAGTTCACCAATAGCTTCCATACCTTGCGCACCAAGCTGGGTATCAAAGACTCCTAATGACATTTGGTTCTGAAATACCGTGGGGCTCTACACAGATACATCCAAACTGAAATGGATTTCCTGGACATCTCATCACTTGGTGTTGCCTATCGATATGCTGTTAAAATCGAGCAGAAATTTAAGCACCAGAACAAACGGGAGTTCGGGTCTGCAAATCCACAACAACCAAAGTATGAAAAAGACAACCCTAACAAACAGTGTCTCGAAAACCAGTCCAAGCCACAGGAAAAGAAGGGTCACGGGAAGACAAAGAAGGACACCAGAAAATGGTGTGATTTCCACAAAATCCCCTAGCACAACACCGATGAATGTCGCTCAAAACAGTCATTGGTGGCCAAGATCAAAGACAAGGAGCCGAACCTTGATTCAAAATCTGATTATGAAAATACTGGTAAAAGAGAGATCATCGACACAGACCCCACTGCTATTGTCGTAACCGCAACAATTCAACCAGAAGAACCAACAGATCCAGAAGAGGGGGGGCGCCTTTTTCATTCACAAATGTGGGTGAAGGGGACCCCACTGCATTTTATTGTTGATAGTGGAAGTCAGAAGAACCTCATCTCAGCAGAGGTCGTCAAACAATTGGGATTGTCGACAGCACCACACCCGCAACCATACAACATCGGGTGGCTTCGCCAAGGATGAGATCTTCGTGTCAGCTAGCAGTTTCGATTGTTATATGGCATCCAACCCTTCAAGGATGAGGTATTATGTGATGTTGCCCCACTGGATGTCTGTGATGTTCTCTTGGGCCAGCCATATATGTGGAAACACCATGCTATCTATGAGTCTCGACCCCATAGTGTCATTATTACTCTTGGGGGTCATCTCTACAGGATACCAGAGGTAGTTCCAACTACTGCCCCACCTAAACAGTGTCGCAAGGTAGTATCTCATACTACAAAATTCATCTTCTCCACAATATTTTCAAAAGGTGAACAGAAGGATACTGCAACCACCATAGCTTCGGTCCAAGCAACGTCTATCCAACAGAAGAAGGTCGACAAGGTTGCAGCAAAGAACAAAGATTCCTTCTGCACACAGTCATCTAAAATAGCCAGACTGGTTAAAAAGGTCCAAACCCTCCAGCCAAAGGTTTGTGATAGCCTTCAACAAGCTAAGCAATGCCACTTCTCCAACAAGGCAAGCAGATCACCAAGATTTAGATTAAGCAATCGCTTTCCCCTCTCCCTCGAGAACTCAACGCAATGGAGACCATTGCTTCCTAAGGAGGGAGGATTGATCTAGGTGGATATCGGTGGCCACCCACCTTCTCCAATTGGCCCAAAACATGTTTTTGGTAATTTTGGTAATTTACTATTTTTAGCAGTTTTTAACTTCCGGGGCCATTTTGAGGCCCTAAACGATGTTTTTTGAGAAAATGGGGAGCAGCATTGATTGTAGACCAATGTTGCTCACCCAAAAGTTGTAGTTCTCGGATATATCTTTCCAACAAGATAACATATGCCTAAAACAGAGGTCGTATGCAAAAGTTACGCCCCTGGGAAGTTGACATATCAACTACCCCCATCGGCGCCCACAAAACTTTTGGTTTTTCGTCTTCCGGGGTTAGGGTTTTGGATTTTACTTATGTTAAAAAGGCCCTTAGAGCCTCATTGTAATAATCATCTTCTCATAGATGCGAGTAGCTGTCACATCTCTTCTCAGAGATAAGCTACCACCATTCTAGCGAGTCTTTCACTCTGTATTTTACAGTCTCTGTACATTTATTTCATTAATAGAAATCGTGTATTACTGTATATCTGTGAATCTTGTTATTTCCACCTATCTCTGTTATATTTTCTGTCTCTCTTGCAATATCTCTAAATATTCATGTGTTATATCTCCGCTCTCATTTCGTGCCGAAAATAATCCGGATCAATCAATGACAAGCACACACTGTCTGTAAAACATGCCAACACTCTGCACTTTCAAGTCAAGCATTCCATCGATCTGACCCCCGACACTCTGCTACCCAATAGGCCAATCTATCACTGCTCTCTGTTATAAAATGACGAGATCAAGTGTCATATCCGAGAATTTCTCCAAAAGGGGCACATCCAACCTAACTCATCACCTTATGGAAGCCCAATCTTGCTTGTGTAGAAGAAATATGGGACGTGGCGACTCTGCATTGATTATCAGGCCCTAAATAAAATAATAGTTAGGAACCGGTACCTGATTCCCCAAATCAACGCTCTCCTTGATTGGATCAAAGGGGAAAAACACTTCAGTATGATTGATATGAAGTCTGGCTACCATCATGTCCTAATAGAGAAGACATATGTATGGATGACTGTCTTCAAGTCAAAAGAAGGTCTTTTTGAATGGTTGGTCATGCCCTTTGGTTTGAAAAATTCCCCAACAACTTTCGTGAGGATGATGGATGATATCTTGTGGAATTTCACCAATTCTTTTGCAGTGGTTTATATGGATGACATCCTCATCTACAACAAGACTTACGTGGAACACTTGTAGCATATTTGGTAGGTTTTGCACACTCTGTGGCAACACAAGCTATATGCCAACTTGGAAAAATGCTCCTTCGGCATGGACATGGTCCAATACCTAGGATACATTATTGATGAGCATGGTGTGCATGTGGATCTAGCCAAGATCTAGGTCATCCACGACTGTCTAGCCCCAACCACGCTCACTAAGCTTCGAATCTTCTCAGGCCTTACCAATTTCTATTGCAGGTTCGTGTTGGGATTCTCCCATATTGCATGGGCCCTCAGCCAAGTAACCAGGGGTGGTCATAAGACAAAGTTTGTGTGGGGCCTATCCCAACAACAAGCATTTGATGATTTGAAGAAACACTTGTGCTCAACGCTAGTGCTTTTCATTACCTGATATGCAACAACCCATTGAGATCGAGACATATGCTTCAGACTATGTTGTGGGAGAAGTTCCCACTCAACACGGCCACCCCATGGCCTATCATAGTGAGACACTATCAGATTTCATATGTAAGTACCCTACTTATGATAAAGAAATGTACTCCATTTTGCAAGCTTGTTTCCAGTGGAGGCATTACATTCTTGAGAAGGAGATAGTCATCCACACTGATCATATGTCGTTGCAGTTCATGCAGACACAAGGAAAATTGCAGAATGATCACCATCGGAAGTGGTCCACATACTTGCAGCAGTTCCACCTCAACATCAAGTATAAGACATGAAGTACCAACCATGTCGTTGATTTCCTCAGTTGACCTCCAGTCGCAACACTCACCATAGTGCTAGAATATTGCAACCAAGAGACCTACGGATGACCCCAATTCTATGAAAAATACCTTGACTTTTCCACCACCTACCAAATGTTGGGAACAAACAAAACTGTCACTAATTTCCATCTTTAGGATGGGCTATTGTACCATCTGGGCCATCTCTGTGTTCCATCAAGTGAGCAAGTGAAGCCGATTTGGGAAGCCCACTACAGTTGGGTGGTAGGACACTTTGGCATAGAAAATATAGTGGAAGTATTGCAACTACATTTCTATTGGCAAAAAATTCGACAGGATGTCAACAAGTATATCAGGTCCTGCACTATCTGCACTATTGCCAAACCGACCACAAAGAAACAAGGCATGTACACCCCTCTGCTTTCTATTGACAAACCCTGGGAATCCATCTCAATGGACTACATGTCTAGCCTTCCATCCACCAAGTGTAGAAATGATTGTGTTGTTGTGGTTGTTTATCGCTTTTCCAAGATGGCGATTCTAACCACCTTCAAGAATAACATCACAACAGAGGCCACTGCCAAGCTATTCTTTGAACAAGTGTGGGTACATTTTTGGGATACCAAAAACCATTATCTCAGATTGGGATAATCAGTTCCTCAACACATTTTGGTCGAGCCTCTGGTCACTGCGCTATACCAAGCTCACCAAATCCACTACCTTCCATTCGAGATGGATGGCCAAACTGAGGTCATCAACCGGATGATCATGCATATATCGTGCATGTAAAATTCCAAGCACTCCCAAACATGGGATGAGAGTCTTCCCTATGTTCAACATAGCTACAACAAAGCCATGTATAGATCAACCAGACACATCCCCTTTTAGGTGGGGTTGGGATTTCAACCATTAGGTCCCATGGATGTTGCACTACCCCTTGCGGCCACCCAGGAAGACTAGTCCCATGCTCAAACTGAAGTTGAAAAAACCACTCAGTTTATTGAGTGGATACAACACATCTGCCAACAGGTTCAATATATTTTACAGAAGTCCAATGCCAATTACAAGAAGCACCATGATCAACATTGGGTGCCACACAATTTTCAGGTGGGAGACAAATTTTGGTTGCACTTGCAGAAAGAATTCCTTACAGGGCCCCATCAGAAGCTTTGTCCTCTCTGCTTTGGACCTTACACCATCACCAAGGTTTTGGGATACAATTCTTTTGAGCTCAACATTCCCTCCTTCCTTGGATTGCACTTAGTGTTCAATGTGGATCTCCTTCGACCATATTTTCCACCATTATTGGACACCTCAGAGATAACAGAACAGTTGACACCAACATATCTCAACCTTGACTGCATGGAACATGCATCCACTAATCAGATATTGGACACATAGGTCAAGGTCACTCTCCAGCGGAGGATCCATCTTTATCGGGTTGTCAAAGCCGGGAAACTCCTACACCAAGGCAAGTGGCTCACCCGGGGCCAAATTCAGCTGAAATTTCCTCATTTTACGGGGGGAATCAATGAAATGGAGACCATTTCTTCCTAAGGGGGGAGGATTTATCCAGGTGGATATCGGTGGCCACCCACCTATTTTGATTGGCTCATCTTGGTAGTTTTTCAGTTTGGTAGTTTTTTCCTAGTTTTTGGGTCATGAACTTCTGGGGTCGTTTTGAGGCCCTAAACATCGTTTTTAGGGATCTCCATAGTCAAATTATAGACGAAGTTAGATTTTGACAGCATAATATGTATCCCTCAGATAGACCTTTCCAGTGGGATATCATGCGCCTAAAAAAAAGTTCGTATCCAAAAGTTACGATCTCGAGAAGTTGATGTACCAACTTACCCCAACGGGGCCCACATGACTTTTTGCACTTCATCTCGCAGGTTTAGGTTTTTGGATGTCTAGGGTTTTGTCATTTGTGTTTATTGTAAAAATGATTTCAAAGCCTCATTGTAATAATCTTCTTGCAAATGAGCGCAACTATCACATCTCTTCTTAGAGATAAGCCGCCATCATTCTAGCAAGCCTGTTTTTAGTCTGCATTTTACAATTTCAACATATTTCTTTATTGAATAGAAGCCCATTTTATTGTATCTCCGTTATGGTGATGTCTTAATAATAATAATAATATGTGTTCATTTTGTTTTTCTCATAAAATCCAGATCATTTATCCTTCTTAGTTATTTCCATGAAAGATTGAATGAGTACTATTGTTGGAAACCCTTGAGGATATCATATAGATATAATGCATGACATTCCTTTACTCTTACAACCCTGAAAAATCCTAGCCTCCACAACACATGTAGTGAAATTTGTACATAACTTCGAATATCAACAATTTTAAAACTCCACGAGTACAATCATAATCAAGTATGAGTAAATACTCCATAAATACTCTTAAATAATGATCCTCGGGTTGGACCAAACTATAGTGGGAGACCTATCTCAAAATAATCCTCTTGCAATATCAATTGCCTTGATATTGTTCTTAGGTAACCCTTTGGTTCGACCTCATGGGCCCAAGACAAGCCTAAATCTTATCGACATCCTATCTCAACAACATCCTCTCACGATGTTGATCATGCTAGTGTGCTTCCATGGAAACCCTTCAAGGGGGGTGCCTATCATCCCATGACTCATACTAGTAACATGTTAGTGATGGAAGAGAGAATGAATGACATATGTTAGCAATAAAGTACCTTAGAAAGATAGTTGACACAACCAAGGACCAATTTTAGAACCACTTGACTACTATTAATGAGAAACTCTCACCTTGTTTCTATAAATTTGGAAAACTAGAAGTTACGCATGATGATGGTGAATTTTCCACTGATGAAGTCTCTCATAATTGTAATCCCATTCCCAACCATTTCCCAATATGATGCATCAATTACCTAAGGTAGATCTAAATATGTTTGATGGATTTGACCCAAAATGATGGGTTGACTAGATGGAACACTCTTTTCTCTCCAATTTATAGAGGATGTCCGTTGAAACTCAAAATATGAGTTTTATATATGGATTGGGAGTGTTGGTAGTGGTGGAAATGGCATAAGAAACCATTTCCAGGATATATTGCATGGAAGTAGTTTGTGAAAAACCTTTTTTCTCACATTGAAAATGAGACTAATTTTGTGGAATTGCTTACCAAATTGTGTTTAATAGGCATGATGGAAGAACATATTGATGCTTTTGATCACTTGGCAATTAGAACTAAAAATTCACGAATGAAATTTTCAAGCAATGTTTTATTAGTTCTCTCAAGGAGAAAATAAATTCCCATGTGGAGATGAATCACCCCGCTACCTAGTTGGAGGCCTCTTAGCTAGCTATTCATGCCTAGGTCATGACATATGCCCAAACTTTGTTTCTTGACCAAGCCAAAATTTTGTGTCTCCTCAACATCCCTCTCCACCACTAAAGGTCCACACGTTGATGTGGGTACAAATGATGGAATGCCAAGTAAAAGTTCTCTACTATGATAGAAAATATTTCCTTCACCATAAACGCAAGGAACACATATTGTTTACGACCATCTCTGAGGAATTTTTTGATGATGAAGTTGATGAGTTAAATCTAGATGAAATCACACCTCCTATAGATGATGTTCCCACTCTACTCCAGTATTGAAAATAACTCCAAATATCACTTCATGCCTTGACTAGCATTTCATCTCCGTAAATATTAAATTTGGTCGACTATATCAAGCATATGAAGGTGATTTTCTTAATCGATAGCAACAACACCCAAATTTTCATTTATTGCTACATTGTAGAAGAAACACACTATTATATCCATGTAGTTGACAACTTTAAAATTATGATTGCAAATGGGGGATCTATGATGTAATGTACCCATCCACCCTCGTGCTACTATGATGGTGGGCACTATAAATTTTCTCAATTTTCCCATTGAATTCACCTTTATTAACCACCTTTGATACTATAATTAAATTATGCAATATCATATGACAATAACAAAAAAAAATGGAATGAAATAATTGGTTTTCAAACATTGTGTCTCTTGCGGAAAGAGAGGGTTTGGAGCAACTGCAAGCTAGTGTTTAGCAGCCGCGGCCATAGCAGAGGACAACATGAGGACCAAAGGGGGGAGTAACGGTACCCCCTCATACAAACAGGTAGTGGTGGATAGAGGGAAAGGGCCAAGAGGCATATTTTTCAAGGCACCAATGAAAGACACCTTGGGATCAGACCCAGAAAAGGGTCAGGAAAGGAACCAGGGAAAAAGCGAGTGCATGGGAGAAGACACCAGAGAAACTCAGAGTGAGGTGCAAGACACAACGAAGCCCAATGGGACAGAAGGGCTCAACCCATGCAAACCCAATATAACAATGATACCTAAGGTGATACTGGAAGATCCACAAACGCAAATCTACAACGACCAGATGAAGACGCATGCGCTAATATGTAAGTTCATGGGTTTATGGCTCACAAAAAGAACATTGCGCAACTAGATTAAATATCACTGGAAGACAAATGAAGAAGTGGAGCTCCACCTGGGATTGAAAGGATTCTTCACAGCAGTATTCATGAAACTGGAGGATAGGGATAGAGTCTTTGAGGGAGGTCCATACTTCCACACCTCAACAGGACTGTATATGTAGCCATGGAAGGAAAATTTCTCCCCAGAAAAAGAGACTTTCAAAAAGGTGCGGTTTGGCTGATATTTATTCCTTACTTTTAGACTATTGGTTTCCCTCTACTTTCGAAGCAATAGGAAACAAACTGGGGAAATATGTGAAGACCTCAAAAGCCACCCTAAAAGGGAGATATACATCTTATGCAAGAATCTACATAGAGATGGATGGGTATGGAGCACTCCCATAAGCCATAAGTATGGAATTAAGGGATGAGGAATGGATCCAAAACATAGATTATGAACATATCCCCTTTAGATGCAGAAGATGCCATGAACATGGCCACCTGATTAGAGAATGCCCTCTTAATAAAAAATAGGAAGCAGAAAACCCCAAACCACAACAAGATGAGGATGGGTTTATAAAACCGAACCCCAAAAGAAGAGAAAACAAAAAGCAGAGTAAAACCCCAGCAGGAAATAACCCGGAGACCCGGAATAAAACGGAAGGAAGGGACAAAACCAATAAAGGGGTAGAAGAAGAAAACAATTCAGAAAAAGCTCAAGAAGTCAGAGAACAAGCAAAAAACAAGCCCACCGATTGGCCAAGTAACAAGAAGGAACAGGGGATTTGCACAACCTCGATGGATGGAGAAACTAGAGACGACAACACCCCCATGCAAGAAGCAGAGGGAGATGCGGAAATGACCCCGAGCGAAGTAGGCACAAAAGATCCTCATCTTAGAGACCTTGTGTTAAAGGAAGGGATAGATCTCCCAAATATACTAGAGCAATGGAAAAGATAGGGAGTAGACAACGTACCAATAGAGAAACTTGATCGCATTCGGTACCTGTTTCTCCTAAGGGAGGAAGCCAAAGCTAGATTACTAAAGAGCACACATGGGGAGATAGGACACCTAGGAGTCAAAGTCGACGAGGGATAACAACAACTCTCACCTAAGAAGACGAGGAGGAAAAAAGGCAGGAAATCAAATAGCATAGCCCTACAGGAGCTTGGAGCGCTACTAATAAACTCGGGTAAGATCAAGAAACTCTTCCCCAACTCCCCCCCACATGTTTAAATGAAGGTTATAACTTGGAATATAAGAGGCCTAAACAACCCGAGAAAAAAAAGAATCCTTAGAAATAGACTAAAGCAGGAACAACTGGATCTCTGTTTCATTCAAGAGACAAAATGCACTACAGACAGAATGGAGGCAATCAGTAAACAACAATGGCGCAAGTACAAGATGATGGCTATCGGAGGCCACCAAATGGTAGGAGGTATTCTCACCTTGTGGAACCCATAAGTACTAAGCCTAATAGAAGCCAAAGTGACCAGGCACACCCTTACGGTACACATGCAAATCATTGGAAACACATAGGTGATTCTATGCCCTAATGTGTATGGGCCCCAAGTGTCAGAGGAAAAGAGAGGAATGATACGAGACCTAGAAGACCTTAAAACCCGATCCAACAACCTCCAATGGATCCTTGCAGGGGACTTCAACATCATCACAACACTTGCGGAGAAAAAAGGAGGTACAAGAAGATTGGACAGGGATGCAGAAGAATTCTCAAAGTTCATAGACACGGCGAAGATGGTAGACCTCAAAACTAATAATGGCCAATTCACCTGAAACAATAAACGGATGAACCATTATCATGTAGCAACAAGACTCGACAGATTCCTAGTATCAGATTCAATCATTATGTAGGGGATAAACTTATATTGCAACATCCTTCCCTGGGGGGGATATGATCACTGGCTAGTGCAACTGGAAGCAGGCTTCCAAACCACACCAAAGAACAGACCCTTCAGATTTGAGAAATTCTAGATTGAACACTAGACTTTCAAGGAAATAATCAAATAGTGGTGGTGAGAGGAGAAACCAGAGAAAGGGACAAGGATGCTCAAACTCTATAAGAAACTAAAGTACATCAAATATAAGCTCAAGGAGTGGAACAAGGACACTTTTGGGAATATAAACCAAGAGAAAAAAAACATAGAAGAAAAAATGAAAAAATTCTAGGAAACCTGCATTTCAGAGGGCTATACAGAGGATCGAAAAAAGGAAGAGCTCCAGATGACCTAGGAATGGGAAGCTCGATGCCAGCATGAAGAAACAATTTGGAGACAAAAGTCCTGTATCAGATGGTTAAGGGAAGGAGAGCGGAACACTAAGTTTTTTCATAGAACAACCATGGCTAGAAGTGCCCATAACAAAATCCTAAAGATTAAGGACCAGGATGGAATAGAGAGAGAGTCACATAAGGAGATTGAAACTAATCTGGTAAACCACTTCCACGGGATAGACTAGGAACCCAACCAAGACAGAATGAAGGCCATACAAAGGATAATCCAGCATATCCCCCGCAGGTCACCAAGGAACAAAATAACAACCTAAACAAACCCATTGCTGAGGAGGAAATTGACCAAGTACTCCAGGAAATGCCAAATGGGAAAGCCCCAGGTCCAGATGGCTTCACAGTGGAGTTCTTCAAAGCTTGGTGGGAAATTGTCAAACACAACGTTTATAGGGTAGTGGAAGACTCCAGAAGGTCAACCTCCATTCTAAAAGTGCTAAATGCTGCAATGATTACACTAATCCCCAAAGAAAATGAAGCCAAAACCCCTAATCATTACAGACCTATAGTGCTGTGCAATGTGGTTTATAAGTTAATCTCCAAAGTTATAGAAAATAGATTGAAACCCCTCCTACCCACACTAGTCTCACAAGAACAGGCAAGATTCGTGGAAGGAAGACAAATAATGGACAATATCATCCATGCCCACGAGCTTATCCACACCCTGAAGCTTCAGAAGAGAGGGGGAATGATAATACAACTGGAACTATCAAAATATTATGACAAAATTAGCTGGCACTATATGGTCAAGACTTTGGAAGCTTTTGGTTTCACCCAGCACTGGATCAGCTGGATAGTCAACCTAGTATCCACAACAAGCTACTCACTACTAATAAATGGATCCCCAACCAAACCTTTTTGGCCCACGAGAGGCATCAGACAAGGAGACCCGCTATCCCCCTTCCTGTTCATTCTGATGATGGAAGGTCTCAGTTGAATCATAAAAAGCGCAACTGCAACAGGTGAAATAGCAGGTATCGAACCTTTAAAAAATTTCCCTACTTCCACACACCAACAGTTTGTGGATGACACCTTACTTCATGGCATACCCACGGTCAAGGAATCAAAATCCTACAAACAAATCCTAGAAGAGTTTGGGGAAGCCTTGGGTGCAGAGATCAACCATTCTAAATATATGATCTTCTTCTTCAATACCAACCCCGCAATCCAAAGAAATTTGGCCAACATTTTGGGCTTTGAACACAAAGCACTCCCAACTAAGTACTTGGGCATTCCCCTAATAGACAAAGCTTACAAAATGTCAACCTGGGAAGGAATAATCAACAAGTTACAGGAGCAGGTGAAAAATTGGACGTACAAATCCCTCAACCTAGCCGACAAACTTATTCTGACCAAGTCTATTTTGCAAGCAATTCCAACCTTTATGATGTCCATTTTCCCAACCCCCCAGGGGATACTACAAAAAATAAAAACCAGGGACTTCATGTGGTGAGGAGCGGAAACAAAGAAAAAATGGGCCGTAGTGGCTTGGGAGAAGGTCTGTAAACCAAAAAGGAAAGGAGGCTTGGGGTTACAAGACCCGCAAGTGACCAATGATGCCTATGGGGTCAAACTCTGGTGGCACTGGTTCAAAGAAAATACTACACCATGGGTAAACCTGTAGAAGGAAAAGTATGCCCTGGGCATAAGCGACCATGATAGAATCCACTTCAGAGGCACCAAGGAAGGTTCATCCATCTGGAACCTAGCCTGGCGCAACAAATCCTAGATTTAGACACACAGCTTTTGGGAAGTAAGGAATGACAGAACAATCAGATTTTGGGAGGACGCCTGGCAACAGGAACCTAGAATGGAGAACCCAGATAGGGAGGAAATCCAACAGGATCTGATTGCGCAAGGTAAAACCAGAGTCTACCATTACTAGAAACAAGAAACAGATTGCAACAAATGGAGCATCTGGGACACTCTCACTCCACAGAATAGAGACCAAACCGCAACAACAGTAAAATAAATGGAGGAGGAATTGGGGAGATGAAAAATAACAGTCAAGGAAGGAAATGACCAGCTGAGATGGGGACAAAAAGACGACGGGGAATTCAATCTAAAATAAGTCTGACGCTATATTGCGGACCAGGACCAAGAAGACCCGACGCAACAATGGGATAAGCTTTGGAACAACCCCCATTGGCCCAAAATAAATTTTTTCCAATGGTTAATACTCCACAACCGAATTCTAAATTGGGAAAACCTAAGGAAAAGGGGATTCATAGGTCCTTCCATATGTCACCTCTGTCAAGCCAAGGAAGAAACAACGAATCATCCTCTTGACGAATGCACCTACACAACAAAAATTTGGGACTGGGCGGCAAGTATCTTCTGACAATCCAATAGGATCCGAGGTAACATCTCTGCAACTATCAACATCTAGAAATAGAACTACATAAAAAATGAAGAGGTGAATCTATGTCGAACCTTCATCTCAGGAATGATCATATGGGCAATATGGAAGGAAAGGAACCGACGCATCTTTAGGAACCAAAGCTGGTCGGAAGGGAATATCAAGGAAACAATAATCTCCATGACAAGAGAAATGGTACAGAGCCACAACTTCCAGACAGGAAGAGCTCAACTCACAGACCAGGACTCCCGAATCCGAGAAGCCTTCCACCTGAAAGATGGACGCAACCCCAATCAGGTAAGACGACCACTGGAACTCCAAGTATTTGAGCGCAACTAGAAACCACCACCAGTAGGCTCCCTCAAGCTAAATTTCGATGGGGTGACGAAAGGTAACCCAAGACAGATAGGAATGGGAGGAGTAATCAGGAACAATAAAGGAAATATCATCCGACTGTAAGCTGGGAGTTTGGGAGACTTAACCAACAATGCCACGGAATTCGGAGCCCTGAAGATTGTCCTCGATATTCTAAGTCGAGAAGGGATGAAAAATTCCATAGTGGAAGGAGATTCCACGCTGATTATCAACACAGTAAGGAAACTCCAAAACGGGACCAGAGTGGGCAAAATTCAGAGGCACTTGCAGTTGGCACATTCCCTGCAAAAAATTCAGGAGCACTTGCAGACAAGGATCATAGTGGAGTTGCACTGGGTACAAAGGTCAACAAATGGACTGGTGGATAGAATCGCTAATGACGAGGTCAACAAGGAAGGACCAGAACTGGACACTATCTGGAGTAACATCCTGAATGGTCAGTTTCAAACAGACTGCATCCAACTAGCGGCAAAAGACTGTGACGCCAGCCGAAGTACGAATGACCACATTGAGGATGGAGGCGCAGGAATAATTGAAGGGCACATAGGATCCAGGCAGAATATGATAGCCCACCACTCAAACATGAGTTACAATGCAGATCTAGGTCACACAACAAGAGGAGGTACAACACCACGGTCCTATCAATAGGAAGAAGTATAGGGGTTGTCTGTGGGAAAACATAAAAGATAATCAGCAGGCGAAAAAGGACGAAGGACAAAAGGGTTTTCCATGGTCAAGTATGGGCACACGTCACCCAAGTACAGATACGGGGACTGGTAATGATTTCCGTACATCATGCAGGGAAAAGGAATGGCGTAGGGATACCAAGAGCGCACACTCCGAAACAGTGAAAAAGGACCAGAAGGAACACCTTTATGAGCGACCCATGATTTCCAGGACAAGCCCACAACCAGGGAGATCCCATAAAAGAAGAAACACCAGGAATATCCACAAATCAGAGAGAAGAAATTATAGAGGCCATCTTACATACCAGGAAGGGGCGAATAGGAACAGGAGAAGAACCCGAATAAAAAAACACCACAAACAAGACAAGATGGTACGAATGAAGAAAACCCATAGTAAGAGAGGCTCCTAGGGGAAAGAACCTTCGACAAGCACCCGAAGGATTACAAGGATGGAGCAAGAGGCCAGAGAAGATAAGGGTACCTTTCTC
Source organism: Picea engelmannii (assembly GCA_009831015.1). Lineage (NCBI taxonomy): Eukaryota > Viridiplantae > Streptophyta > Pinopsida > Pinales > Pinaceae > Picea > Picea engelmannii. The sequence goes on along the minus strand of ML827132.1, from coordinate 23,114 downwards.
ACACAAGTTGATCCAAAGGGAAAAGCGATCATAAATAGGTGGGAGAGAGAAATCAACACCACACGCAAGGGCAAAGCCTGGACGAAACTAATTCAAGAAGAAGACAGGATAAGGGACCCAGGGGCCACATAGCCCAGAGCAACCCTCTACCACAAAACGGTGGAGGAGGCCTGGCGAACAAAAATGTTGATAGGCAAGATGAGCGCTGACTGGAAAGAGACCAGCAGGGAGGCAATTAGGGATCACAGGAAGGTGCTCACAGAAATTCCGAGTCGCCTCAGCAACCTGGAGGCTAGTGCAAAAAGACTAGCTGATGAACAGAGGAGCCAGAAGGAAAAAATGGAATGAATGGAAGGCTAATTCCACCTTTACCTATGTTATGTCCACCACATGGACATCACTCCAGCAGACCAGAGCGGAACACCAGCTTGTATCAAAAATATGCGCATGGTGGAGCAGAGGAAGGAGAACGAGGAAATAAAGGATGGAGATGAAAGACATCCCATCATCCTGGACTAGCCCAGGATCAACCCCTGGTCAAGTTGTATTCAGTGTAGGAGCTACCCCTTTTTTATGGTTATGTATTTTTGTATAGGTTATGGTTTAGTTTATCAAACTAGTTTTCGGAGGACTGGGTCAGTTTCCCATGGTGGCAGCCCAACCCTCCCCCTATTATCTTAGACAACGCAACTCCGGGAACCCTGATCTGGTTTCCTTTTTGGCAGATCAGGGGATTCCCCTTTTCTTTTTTGTATCATAACTTCTTTCAGTAATACAGGAATTCACACTCACTTACAAAAAAAAAACACAATAAAAAAATGGAGAGACATGACATGCATAGTTACAATAACACATATATATTTAAATGAAAACCATTCATGAAATTGACAATAATTAATCATATAAATACAAAGAGATAACACAATTATATCATAAAATCCGTAGCAGTTTTCTTTAACAAAAGGAATCACCAACTAGTTGAATATGAGGGATTTTCCTCCCAATTGTAGGCACCATTGCACTAATTATTTCTACAACAAACCACCCCTGCGTTGGGGCTATGATTACACAAAGAGAAATGAGATCAAATGGTTGGCTACTGTTCCCTCAGTCAAAACAATACCCAAAATGACATGGTTTTCTCACACACTCATACATCCCAACTCACCATCTCTCTTTCCTCTTCATCCCACACAACCCAGAGAAGTGGATCCCCTTCTTTGCAATGTAATCCCTCATGATATCACACCTCTTGTACAGGCTCCAGTATAGACTAGCTAGGAAATCTCTTTTCTAGGAGTTACAAAGAGGCACCAACAACCTAATTCTTAGGCTAAATTTACAATCAACATAACAACCTTCTATTATAGGGTAATACAACAATTTTCTCCCTTCCAGATAACAATTTGAATGAGGTAGAATGAATGTCCACTTCCACTAAAACCAAGGTTATATTTGCATGTTCCCATCTTTCCACTTGGCACACATAGAACTCCACCTAACTACCTTAGCAAACATCCCAAGTTTGATATGCATTTTACATTAGCTAAGGTAAATGACTTTGGGTTACAATAAAATATTAATATTTCCAACATTTAGCCCCTTTGGGCCCCCTCAACTCCCTCTTATTCCTCTCTCATGGAACCATATCCCCCCATCGTTTATGTCCTTCTCGTATCACAACCAATGATGTATTTTATTAATAATTTCGACGTACATATTTACATAGTTGGCCCTCGGCCGTATTGTTCATTTTCCATCCTTGATCATATCTAATTACATTTAAAAACCACAAGGAAGCACAACAATTTCTCTTTGTCAAATTTGCCTTGAGGGCTTCTCAATATTATCTTCAAAAAAATTAGTTCCTCAAAAATTAAAAAATTGAAGAGCCCATTCAAAATGGGTCTCTTGTGGTTTATATAATCTCCCCTAGGTAACTGCTCCTTGTGACTTCTTGTATTCATCAAGAAGAAGTTGCAAAAACTCTTTACTATCCCAATTACATTTTTAAATGATAAAATAAACAAAAGAAATCATGATAGATGCAAATTCAAATTTTAATACGCGTTCTTCACTTTGTACTTGTTTTTATTGTAGGCTACCCATGCTTCATGATAACCTAAAATGGAAATGATCCTATGGTACGATAGGAACTCTAGGGTGACTTTGTGATCTGCTAAGTTTTGAGAAAGAGTGACCATGTCCTTTGTGATATTTTCCATGAAATATTGTATCATATTCTGAGTTTGGGTAGGTCTCACGAGGTGATTATCCATTTCTTCATTGGTTATTCTAAGTAGTTCCATAGAATATTTCTCCCTTGCTTGGATATTTTCCTCCATCTCTATGATAACTTGTTCGTATGAATTCAACTGGCCTAAATCTTCAACTCGAGGAAAATGGCCCTTAAGAGTTGGTATAAAGGTAGCTTTGTGGAGTTTGGTGCATGTCACCAATGAAGCTTTAAACTCCTTTTCTAGATTCTTGCATAGATTTTTCGAGGATTTTTTGAGGGTCATAACTTTTGAATCGGTTATACGTTTGGGCTGAAATTTTATGGGGAGTTGTGTCTCAAATATTTCATTTCTGTGTCGAATGGATCTATCCGATCAGACATCGTTTCGGCACTTTTCCGTGGCCAAGTTACTAGAACAATATGTTGATGTTGTCCCTAATGAACTACCTGATGGTCTTCCACCAAAGAGGGATATTCAAAATCACATTGATATGATCCCGAGATCATATTTACCTAATCAGGCAGCTTATAAGATGAGTCCTACACAAGATGCAGAGCTCAACCGACAAGTGATGAAACTTATAAAGAAAGGTTTGGTAAGAAAAAGCATGAGTCTATGTGCTGTACCGACATTGTTGACTCCAAAAAGGGATAATACATGGAGGATGCGCACAAATAGCAGAGAAATCAATAAAATTACCATTAAATATAGGTTTCTTATACCGTGGTTGGATGACTTGATGGATGTGATAACTAGAGCTAAATATTTTAGTAATATTGATTTGTGAAGTGGATACCACCAGATCCAGATTTGTGAAGGGGATGACTAGAAAACTACCTTCAAGACCAGGGATGGACTATATGAATGGGTGGTGATGTCATTCGGGTTGTCCAATGCTCCTAGCACATTCATGCGGTTGATGAATACTTTGCTTCTACCTTATATTGGTAAGTTTTTTTTCGTCTATTTTGATGACATCCTAGTTTTCAGTAACAAAAAAGAAGATCACTTGCAACATTTAAAAATTATATTGGATGCATTGAGAAAATATCAACTTTATGCAAACCTAAAGAAATGTAGTTTCCTGCAAGAAAATTTGGTGTTTCTGGGTTTTTTCATCTCAACATAGGGAGTCAAGATGGATTCATATAGGGTCAGAGCAATTTTGGAGTGGCCTAGTCCCAGGAGCATCACCAAGGTAAGATTTTTTCATGGGTTGACCACCTTCTATAGAAAATTTATTCGAAATTTTAGCAGTATTATAGCACCCATAATAGATTGAATCAAAGGTAATACATTCATGTGGACCAATGAAGGATCTCTATGCATCTGATAATGATTTTCATGAGATTGTGGAAAAATTGAAGAATCCAGTCGTTGGGAACATGGATCTTAATCAAGGAGAATATTTTATGCAGATGGCTACCTCTTCAAAGGAAAAAAAATGTGCATCCCAATTGGTTCAATGAGGGAAAATATTATCAGAGACATTCACAATAGTGGTTTGGAAGGACATTTTGGAAAGGATAAGACGATATCTTTAATCGAAGAAAATCATTACTGGCTGAAGATGAAAAAAGTTATAACCAAGTATGTGGCATGGTGTAGGATTTATCAAATATCTAAAGGACACTCACAAAAAACAGGGTTGTATATGCCAATACCAGTCCCCATAGGCCCATGAAAAATCTAAGCATGGATTTTGTGTTGGGGCTCCCAAGCACATAACGAGGTAATGATTCTATTTTTTTGGTTGTTGATAGATTCTCTAAAATGGCTCATTTCATTGCTTGCAATAAAACTATTGATGCATTGAGGGTGGCATACTTGTTTTTTTCAGAAGTTGTTAGATTACATGGGGTTCCAAAAACTATTACCTCTAATAGAGATACTTGGTTCTTGGGTCATTTTTGGAGGACTTTATGGAAGAAAATGGGGACTAAATTACAGTTCAACAGTGCCTATCACCCCCAAACAAATGGGTAAACCAAGGTGGTAAATAAGATTTTGGGAAACCCCTTATGAAGCATTGTTGGAGAGAACCCCAAGCAATGGGATTTGGACTTAAATCAAGCGGATTTTGCCTACAATAGTTCAGTGAATAGATCTACAGGTAAATCTCCATTTCAGGTTGTTTACGGTAGCAATCCTATGGGTGTCCTAGATTTGGTGCAACTACCACTTGGGGACAGGATCAATGATGGCGGGGAAGCCTTTGTTGGATTACTAAGAGGGGGGGTGAATCAGTAATGAGAAATTTATTCCACTTATTAATCCTTTTAATCACAATATAAATTATTTTGACTTATTTACAAATGTTCTTCACTTCACCATCGACATTATTACATCATTAACATTAACATTCATCAGTGCATCATAAAAAATAATCAACACATCCACACAATACATATTACACCAATATTTTATGTGGAAACCCAATGCGGGAGAAAACCACATAATTATTTTCTTATATGTCTTTAAGAATTACATTCAAGCAAACACTAACTTCCAATTCTCCAGCTCCAACTAGAAGGAGGATCCAACCCCCTAGTTGCTTAGGATACAACCCAAGGGAAGCTCCAAATCCCCAATTCTCTGGCTACAACTAGAAGGAGTATATAACCCGCCATGTTCTGCGGCTACAAACAGAATGTGGCTACAACCACCTATCCTTTCCCCGTCTTACAACCCTAAAATATAAGTGTCAAATTACTGATGAAACCGCTGTCACACTGTCACTATGAAATATTCCACTGTAAACCTGTACCAAACTGTGCCAACAACCTGTAACCAACCTGTGCCAATACTCTGTAGTTAACATGTACTTGCAATCAACCTGTACCTGTAATCAACATGTACCAATAACCTTTACCAACATATACCAACATGTATGTGACCTGTATATACTATAACACATGTATGTATGTGACCTGTCTATACTACAACATGCATATGTACGTGACCTTTCCTCTGTCATCCCACGTACACCTTCAAAAAACTAGGGTTTCCATATTTTTTGAAACTCAGAAACTTCTAGTCCTCCAGACATTTGTTGTCTCTATCACATCAACCTGCAACCTGTCCCAACCTATACCAATCAACCTATACTATCAATCATGTACATCAATCACTCACACAACCTGTACCATCACAAGTGCATCAACTATGCAAATCACAATACCTCATAACCATCACCAAGACCAATATGTGCTTTTAATAATATATCAAGATATATATACCACATAATCCATATACCATGTGTCAACAATACTACTAGAAAGTGCCTCTAACCATGCACCAAACATGTACCAATCATGTGTCACCAACACTACTATAAAGTGCCTCTAAACATGTACCAAGAATGTCCCTCAATAGATCATATATGATAACATAGATCTCATACTCAATATCACAAGAATATCATTCAAACCATGTGCATCTATATCTCTCTAGTCATGTGCCATACATGTGCATACAATAATAATCATGTGTAAGAAACCCTCTCATGGACTAGACATCAAAACCTCACTGATATGCAACCTCAAACTAACCAAAAAATTCACCAACACATCACAACACTAAACCCTCAACCATGTACCAAGAAATACAAGATATTCCTCAACACTCAACCCAACAAGATGTATCAATAATAAATACCAAACATATTAGTGTTGTATTTCTGTAGATCTATCTCATATAGTAAGTGCCATACAACCAACAACATCTCTAGGGAAAATCCTCAATCTCCCATAACCATATCTCATGTAGACAACAATATCCAACTACACATAAGAATATGACATACCTTTTGAACCTGTAGATAGATCTGTTGTACCTGATCATTGTAGACCTTCCTTGGAAATTGCTTTCAGACTCTGATAACTTGGTATCGTCATTAACTCAAGTTTTCATGATATTTTTGGTTGTATGTGAGCTTTCCTTCTAGATCCCATGCATGTACGCTACCTCAACCACGATAGCTCACATATGTACGTGACCTCCTCCATTGCAACCCACGCACGTTTCAGAAACTAGGGTTTTTTGAAACTTCGAAACTTTCACCGTCAACCCTCCTTTACTACCTCAGACTTGAGTAACTTGATGTATCAATGTGTACCTACAATAGACCTTTCAAAAAATAGATATTCAATAATATTCAATAGGTAGGGTAGGTGATAATGAGAGTTCCTTGCTCTCTTATTTATACTCTCCAAGTGGCTTCCTCTAGAAGTCTCCTTGTAACTGTTTTACCCTTTTCTCCATCTTTTAGGGATAACCATTTTTTTTGTTGCAACTAAAAATTCCTTAATTAGTCAAACAATAACTTCTTTACCCTTAACTACTTTTTTGTTGCAACCACTTTATTATTTAAATAATTTCACTTTGCAACCACTTTGACCACTTTATTATTTAAATAATTTCTCTTCACTCACAACTTCTTGTTGCAACTATATTTTCCATAATTAGTCAACTTATAACTTATTTTTCCTTAACTAACTTCTTGTTACAACCAATTTAGTATTTAATTTATTTCTTGGTCAACCACTTTGACTATTCACTCTTCTCATCACAACTACTTTACCCATAATTAATAAACTCACCACTTCTAGTTGCAACTAATTTATTTTTAATTATTTTCTTATTGCAACAACTTGACTCATGATAAACTCCTATTTACAACCATTGACTAGTAAACTTATTCTAGGAGTTTCTAGAACAATTGACTTCTTTGACCTTCTAGGGGATTCTAGATAACTCATGAGGGTTCTCCAACTTCACTAAGCCATATCTCCTCAACCATGAGGAACTACGTGACGTTCCACATATCATCGTAAATGAAATGACATGTATTATTCTTCTAGAATAGTATTTCATATAAATTCACTGATATTTATGCCTTTATACCTCAAACAAACTCAGGTCCCTTACCCATACCTTTGTGATACCAGAATTTGCTACCGAATTTATCCAAGGGACTTCTCCAAGAGTTGGAATCAATCTATAAGGGTTGACATCAATCTACAATATCACTCTCCAAGGGTTGAAATCAATGACAACCAACTATTGAGACCAACTGTCCATCAACCTAAGCCAACTATCCAACAATCTCCCCATTTGGCATTGATGGAAACACCAATATTCATGACAACACTTAGACATGGAAATACTCATGCTCATACTTCACATGTGATCATTTATTCCTCATCAATGTTTCTATATCTCCCCCTTTGACATCAATGAAAAAGGGTATATCCCTTTGGGGCTGCTCCCCCTGTATGCACTGTCCTTGGGGCTTCTCCCCATGCCTAAATGCCTTTGATCTTTCTCTGTGTTTCTAAGCCTCTAATTACTCTCTCTCTCCCTTCATGTAATGAATCTCTCCCCCTTTGACAAAGGGTATCACTTTGATGCAATATTGAAATCACGATGCTCATGCTTACCTTGTGACCATTGCTCCCCCTAGAATCATTCCTTTGTGCTCTCTCCAAACATCTAACTCTCTCTCCATGCATTTGAAGAACCTCTCCCTTGACTTCTCTGCAATATGCCATGTAGAACAATATAGGTATTTTTGTACTTGCTTCCTTTTGGAGTTATTGTCCATTGGTGCTTCCTTGTGTAATCAACTGACATATATGAAAAGCATTCAAATAATGATCCAACATTATCTGAACCACTCTCTGAATCATATTCTGAACAAATCTATAAACCCAATCTATGAATCCATGCTCTGAGCTAGTCTCTAAAGAAATATTTCCTAAACTCATGCTCTCATCCACTGACATACATTTTTCCAAACCTACTAAGTGTTATTACGAATCCATCTTTTTCCATACTGTCCATGACTTTGATACACAATTTTCCACAATGTTGACCTATCTATCACTGTACTATCATGAAGTCTTCATTGTTGCAATTGATCAATATGTTATACTGTACTTCTACTAACTGACTGCTTTGAATATGTCTAAACGAACTCTGCAAGTTGCTCGAAGGATGGTTCTCCAGTCTATCTCAGCTATTTCATAGACTCCCCCTTTATAATATTCATATTACTTGGGAGTCTCCAAGATGAATGGCTTACAAAAATACCTTCCTGATGTAGTCTTCATCTTCATCATCTCTCTGAACTCTGACTTTTTTATTCTTATTCTCTTCTTGGATTCTGACATATTCCTTTACACATATAGATTTATCATGATCTTTCATTACTATGTATCCCGAGAGTGTGATTTCTGGGACCTGTTCTTTCTTTACCTGCTCTTCATTCCGATCTTTCTCTGCTGCGGATTCTGACAATATGATTCCTGAAACTTGTTATTCTTTTGTTTTCTTTCCCTGTATTTCTCGTATTATGGAAAGTCTTGTGATTTCTGAGACTTGTTCTTTATTCACATGCTCTTTTGGTTTTTCATTTATTCTCCAAGCCTTCATGTATCTGGCAATTTCCTTTTTCCCTGTAGATTTGTCTTCATCTCGTACTATTGTTAATCCTGCGATCTCTAGGACCTGGTCTTTCTTCACATGTTCTTCTTGTTTTTTTTTCCATACTTTCTTATATCTGATATCGGTGTTCTCTTCCATGGAAGTATCAATCATGCTTCTACAATAATGAGCTGTGTGTCCATAGTTATGGAATTTGTAACATTCAATGTTATGTGGGGCCACATAAGCATTTCTTGTTTGAACATTTCTTTTATAAGCCCTGCAATCTGCAACCTTATGTCCCAAGTTAGTACAATAAAAACAATCAACATAAAATAAATTTGTGTACCTAGGAGTGAATGATCTTCTTTGTTGTGTAGTCCTTCTGAATTCTTGTCTTGTCTGATCATGATCATGATTTTGTCTTCTTTGTGGCTTGAACATGGAGGATATTCTTATGTAGTCTTATTCTTGAGTGTTTTGTTCTTCTGGAATGTTCTTCTTCAAGGGATTTCATTCTTCCTTCCTCATCTACCCTTTAATGACTTCTGCATAAGTCTTTTGATTCTCTTCATTCTTCCTTTCTGGAAACCTGGATGGATTCTCTTCAACTGATGACATGGATGTTTCTTTCTCTTCTACATTTGTGTTGATCTTGACAACTTTTACTCTCAATGTGACAACTTCTTCTTCAATATTATCCACCTCTTCTTCTTTCTTCACCATCTAAGACTTCATGACTTCTTCTATCTTTCTTGCTTCTTCAAGTTGGATCTTCAATGCAATTATTTGTTCTTCGAGTCTTCTCTCTTCTTGACCAAACTATGCCTCAAGCTGGTTTAAATCGTTAGTTCTTTCCTTGAGATGATATGCCAATATCTTCTCTATTTTTTCTGCTTCTTCCTTATGCGCTGCTATGTTGGCTTCCAAAAACTGCTTTTGACCTTCAATATTTTCTTCGATCTTTTTGGCTTCTTCTAGCTATTCTCTTAATTTCTCGATGACCTGCTGGGATTCTTCAAATATTTGAACACTTTCCTTTTCCTTAATCAATAGTGATATATTTTCTTCTCTTTCCTGATTTATTTCATCTAAAGCAATGATCAATTCTTCTTCTATTTCATTTGTCTTTTCTGTCTCATTACTTTCAA
>ML827132.1:0-13197 GCA_009831015.1 Picea engelmannii | reverse complement strand
TTCTTCAGACGGACGGCTCAGATTAACTCTCGGGGTTTCGAGACTTACGATGTCTCAACTTTCTTGTCCTCAGGAACTTCGATTTCCCGATGGCCAATATCCCGTCTCTTGCTAGATCTCCGCCACGTGTCTTCGCTAAAAAATGGTCCAGATGCGATCTTGATTCAAACGGTTGTGATTAAATCACAATATCGCGTTTTGCGATTTCAGAGTTTCTGTTGCCGTGTGTTCTTGACATATCAAAGTCCCGATCCCCGAAACTTCGTTCCTCTGCTGACGTCACTCATGGTTTGACACGTGTTAACTTCTGCTACGTGTCACCCTGATTCGTTACCCACATGTGCCTCAATTGCTTGAATCAGTCTGACACTTGTCACTCCCTGGTTGTGCCACGTGTCACTTTGCTGATGTGATCTGTTGACGTGTGTTGGATCGATGATCCATATCTCATGCGTGTTTTAACGGCTGCGATCAATTCGCGAACTCGCACATCGCGAAATTGGTGTTTCCATTGTCATGAGTTCTTTTCATTTTGAAATCGCGATCCCCGATTCTCCGATGAATGAGATCAACGGTCCAGACCTCTTTTTCGCTTTAATGGCTGCGATCATATCGCAAAATCTCATATCGCGAAATCGGAGTTTCCGTTGTCAAGTGTTCTTTGCATTTTGAAATCGCGATCCCTGATTCTCCGATGGATTATCTCCCTCGCAGCTTCTGCATATCTGACAGCTGTCAGGGTTTGCTTCCAATCTGACGGCTGAGATCACTTCTTTTCTGCGCTTAACTCCTGCGCTTAACATCTGCGTAGCTTCTCCCGATCCAACAGCTGTCGGGATTTCCGAGTGAGATCCGACGGTTCTCGGTCTCTTTCCTATGATTCTTGCGCATATAAGACTGCTATTCCTCCTGAGCTTAATTTCCTTTGTCTTCTGTTTGCCTGTCATCTTCACTGTTGTACTTGCCATCAATGACAAGCATATGCTAACTGTCACACATTTCCAACAATCAGTTTAGGTAATTTTCTGAGAATGTCGTCCACAGTGACCACTCTGTCCAGGAGGTATGGAAGTGTGATGTTCGTGGCATCTTATGCCTTTCTTTTCTGCCTTACAGTAGATGGGCCTTCATCTGTTGTTTCTACGTCATCTTTCTCCCTCTCGGAGTCCAGTCGGTTGGTGATGTCCTCGAACAACACCTCTTCTTCTCTGCGGCCCTGTTGCTAACCCGTCGTTCCTTTAGGTTTAGCGGGTGTTTCAGGATAAGGGTTCGAAATCCCATTTCGGGTCCCAGAAATCTGCCCTACTTCCCCTTGCGGCACTGTCTATGTTTTCTCCTCAACCTGTGTCGAGTTGATCGACTATGTGTCTGAAGTAGTGACATATTCAAGCTCGACCACATTCTTGGTCTCTCTCATCCTTTCCTTGCACCTTTGTCCCTGTCGAGTAACCCATACTTACTGGCGTGGAGCGCCAAACTTTGGTGGTGTCATATTTTATCCAATTTGCACACTTTCTCACTTCGTCACACAATTCTAGTTGGGGAATGCACTTGCATCTTTCTTTGTGCTCAAAAATCACTAAGTGTTGAACTAATGTGTGATTTCCGCACTTTATAGATCCGATAATAATTATTTTTCACTTTTTTTCGTGCATTTGTGTCGAGTGTAGTTTTTCCTACGCGTTGTCTTTCAGTGTTGTCATAGTAATTGTTGTGCACAAATTTTTTTCTCACTTTCTTGTTGTTTAGTCAACTTCTGCCTCTTTTTGTGTTTTTCTTCTTTTTCTATTTTTGTGTTCATTTTTCTTCTTTTTCCACTTTTTACTTATTTTATCAGTTTCCTTTCCTAATGTTTACTATAGTACACTATATACATGACTTTCTTACTGCGCTATAACTTTTAGGAGTTAGTAGGTCGACTATGCATGTACAGTTTCAGTCGACTACTGTTGACCATGCCTTTCAATTATGTTCCTCCCAAGTCCTTTAGCTACACAGATCCCCCATTTGTGACAATATTTACTTCATATGGCCCTAGCCAATGCATTCTAAACTTACTAGGGTATTGCAAAAATTTGATGTCATAAAGAAGAACTAGGTCTCCCTCCTTAAAGCTTTTCCTTTTAATATGTCTATCATGCCAGGCTTTGTCCCTTGCTTTCTGTACTTCCTGGTTAAACCCTGCCAGAATCTTGTCCTCTTCCATTTCCATTAGTTGGATTAGCCTCTCCTGTACTGCGCCTCTTTTTGTCATGTTGGTAATTGTTGCTACACACAAAATGGGTACCATAAATTCTAATGGCACCACTGCTTCATGTCCATACACCAATATGAATGGTGTCTTTCCTATCAACTTATTGCATGTGGTCTTGTATTCCCATAATACCATTGGTATTTTCAAGTCCCAATCATCGATGCTCACATTGCAGATCTTAGTCAATGAATTTTCCAAAATCTTATTAAAAGCTTCTACTGTTCTATTTGCCTCAGGATGATATGTTGTACTCTTCTGGTGATATACTTCAAACTCCTCAGTCATAGTCTTGATGGTATTATTAATAAAATGAGTGTCTTGGTCACTCATCAGAATCCTGGGACATCCAAATATGGTGATCACTTACTCAAACAAGAAGTGTGTTGTTGTCTCTACACTACAATATTTGACTGGTGTTGCTTCTTCCCATCTTGTTAAGTATTGAGTCACAGTAATGATATATCTATCTCCTGACCTTTTTGTTGGTGGATTAATAGGTCCAAAAAATTCTATTGCCCATTTTTCAAATACCTACAAAGTCACTTGTGGTCTTAGGGGCATATCATCCCTTATGTTGGGCTTGCCAACCCTCTAATAGACATCAAAGTTTTGGAAATATTCCTTGGCATCCTTATGAACTGTTGGCCACCATAATCATGTGCTCAATACCTTCTATGTGGTAGCTTTACCTGCATAGTGTCCTCTAGCTATACCTTCATGAACTTCTGCTAAAACCTTGGGTAATTCATGTTCCAATACATGCCTTCTCAAAATGCTATATATGCCCATATTGTATAAATGGCATGCAATGAGTTGGTAGTCTGCATCTCTGACTACCAGTTTTTTCTTATGCACAGTGAAAAAATCCTGTGGTGCAACCCATGTACTTAAGTATTCAATAATATCAGTGAAGTATTCATCAACTACATGTACTAAAAATAATTGTGCATCAGGGAAGTTTCCTTCCAAGTTAGTAGGTTCTTCTCCATTGGTTACCCTTGACAGGTGATTAGGTCTTGCAGGTCTGTGAACATTTTAAAGTGTTTACCCAGTAAATAGTGTCTGAATTTCTGAAGTGCATATACCATGGCTAGGCCTTCTCTTTTTGTGGTGTTGTAATTCTACTCAGATTCTGACAACTTTCTTCTTGCAAAGGCTATAGGATGGTCTAAGTCCCCTGCTCCTTGCTACACTATAATTTCTCCAAGTGTTATAGCTAATGCATCTACATGCACATGAAATTTCTTTTCCCAATCCAGAAATACTAATATAGGTGTTGTTACCATCTTTTCCTTTAGAGTCTCCAATCCTTGATGATAGTCCTCATTCCACTGAAATCTAGTGTCCTTCTTTAACCGTTTTTTCATTGGTGTAGTAATCTACGCATACCCATTTATAAACTTATTGTAATATCCTGTATGTCCCAGTGTTGCTCTTAACTGGCGCACTGACTTTGGTGGTGGTAAATTTACAATGACTGCAATCTTAGTAGGGTTAACTAATAAACCTTGTTTACACAGTATATGTCCCAACAATATCCCAAAAGGTGTACCAAAAATGAATTTCTTGATGTTTAATGATATCTGACATTGCCTGCATATTTCCAACATTATTCTTAACACTTCTACATGGTCCTTCAAAATAATATATATACAGTATATTCATCCATATATACTTCAAGAAAATGATGTATGAATTTCGTAAAAGAAGCTATGACTACTCTTGAAAATATAGTTGGTGCATTCTTCAATCCAAAGGGCATGACTGTTTATTGGTAGGATCCCCATTCTATATAAAATTAGTCTTATACCTATCCTATGGAGCTATTTTGATCCGATGGTATCCTGGGAATCCATCTGTGAATGAATATGCTTCCTGGCCTCCCACATTTTCTAAGACTTCATCTGTAAAATGGGTAGGGAAAGGTTCATGTAAGCAAACATCATTGAGTTTCTTCAAATATACACAAAACCTTATCCCCGCCTTGCTTCTTTTCTTGGAATACCATGGGACTTATCCATTCAGATTCCTCTATTGTTTCTATAATGTCAGCTTCCAACATTCGATCAATTTATGCTTTCACTTTCTATTTGTACACTGGATTAAGTCTGTAAGGTATCTTCCTGAAATGTCTAGCATTAGGTTTGATGGGTATATTCATCTCACCTAGACCCTTTGTTATGCCTTTCATCTCTGTAAAGGTTGTCAGAAACAGGTCACTGTATTCATGCAGTAACTCTGTTATTCTTTCTAGTGTTTTCTCATCCCAATAGTCTCCAATACTTGCCATTTTAGGATTGTCATTCATTCTAATGTTGACTTTATTAACTTTGATTGGTGCAGAAAATACTTATGACTCCAGAGATGGAAATTCCACCTCTCTCTCTCCTTCAATCTATGTAATCTGAATGTTGTGCATGCCATCTTCATCTGGTGCTTCCTCTTCGACATGATAGCATGAGAGTAAGTCTTTAACTGTATGTTTGTTCTGTTGTTGATATTTTGTCATGATTTCAACCTATGGTTCATCAAAAAATATCACTCCATGTATCAGCTTCATCGTTGAATCAATGTTGGGGTTCTCATGTTTGAATGAGAAGGTTACTACAAAATTCTGTTGTAATCATGTACATTATGTGGTGCCTCTGCGGATCTCTTGGTCTATGTACCAGTTCCCTGGGATCCCTTCCAATGTATGGATAAAGTAATGAGGCCATTCCTCTAGTGGTGTCATCCTCCACTTTGTTATGCACTTCTCCAAGTGTTTAACTGGTGTGTCTTTCCCATCATACTTACGGACTCTATTGCTCCCTTGTTATGTGCCAAATCTAATGCATAGTAGTCACTTACACTGATACCATTTCTGAATTGTTTCTTTGTGTGCACCCCACCATCTTGTAGGTGTTTCCTTGAGTGCAATATCTAGGGATAAGAGCCTATAATTTTATAACACTTCCTCTTCATATCTTGTCAAGAATTCCTCTAAGTCATTTAGCCCATGAAAACTGGGAGGTTCTCTTATCTTGTACCAACCCATCTTACTGTATGGTCTATTCTTGTGCACCTCCTTGTGGAAACTTCATGTAATCGTTGTTGCCAATTCTCCAAACATGTGTCTAAGTCAAAAGCACATGATGTAATGCTTCTCCAATTGATTACCCCATATGCATTTGGGTTAACATAATCCTCTTCTCATGCGGTGGTTCTTTACAACTGGTTTATTTCTTCCAGATCCAAACAAGTGGCCTCTACAAACCTTTCTCCTTCTAAAGGATCTAATGGTGCAATGACTCTATATTCGCCTGATTCAAAAATCATTTTTCTTGTATTCAGGTTGATTATAGCATGGTTATCAAATGTCCAATCCAATCCAAGTAATGTTGGGTAAGGTGTTGTGCCATCTGCTATCTTTATCACTTAAAAATATGCCTTAGTGCACACTCCATCCAGATCTATTGTCACACCTTTAACCCTTCCAATTGGTAACACTGTGTGTTTATTTGCTAGTTTCAACTCGACAGGTGAATAGCCTAATGTGGGTTCTCCCATACACTGCCATGTCTTCTTAGGAAATAAATTTACTTCAGAGCCTAAGTCCAATATAATATCTCTCATATTGAAATCCCCAATATTAGCATTTAGTCTGAATTCACTGATTGTCCTTCTTCTTGTATGGAGATGATTGACTGTTTTATGTTCTAACTTCCCTTCTACCTTTGTTTTGCATCTTTCTAGTAGATTTTGTAAGACTTTAACAGATGATGGATCATTCAATAACTTAACACAGGATTGCAGAAAATTATTTATGCTACTTACTTTCTCTAACAATTGTCCTTCATTGGTATGGTCCATTGAGGATGGCATCTCGTACATTGATGGGTTCTAATTTTTTTGTAAAACTAATGTAGATGCAACATTTTGCTTTAGGAACTCTTGTCTGGCCTCATTAAATGTTTCCTTTTCTTTCTGCACGTCAAACTGCTTATGTGGATCAGTATTCTTCTTAACCTATTGGTGTTGAACTATATTGTGTCTTGATGCATCACTTCCTACCTTGGATCCTCCTTGAGTGACTATATTATTGTTTCTCCCATCATCCTTGGATTCTGTGGAAATCCATTGGACTATCTAGTTTTTCTAGTTCCTTTTTTCCTGGATGTTTCCCAAGAGTGTTGGGAAGTCTTCTGTGTCATGGTTTGTTGCATGAAAGTACATGCATGTCATTGGTGGAAGTGGAAAATCCCTTGCATAATGTCCTGGTTGTTGGTAGTTGTGTCACACTAACTGGTCCTCTACCTCATCCAAATCCTCCTCCATCTCATCCTCCACCTCGATCTCCTTATCATGTGTTGTACTGGGGTACCTATTTATATTGCATGGGGTTATATTGTGGTTGCACGTTATTGTACTATGGTTGTGCATTGTTGTCTTGTTGTTGCGCATTGTTGTATGGTGTTGGTACCTGGATGAACTCGGGTGCAGCTTGTCCTGCCATTATTTATGCTTTCACCCTATAAGTATCTAATGTTATTTCTCTAATCAACTCCATCATTCTACAATCCTTATCATCATGACCCACTAATTTACAAAAATTGCAATATGAACTTTTGGGTATTTTCTTATACTTCTCCATCATTGCAAAATGATATGGATCATGCCCATGCATTTCAAATCTTGCACCATGGTCCTCCTATTGGAAAAGGGTTTTGTACTCCTATTACCATATACTACGCAAAAGTTGGACATTCGATCTTATGGTATCCTTCTGTCTTGCATAGCGTACACCAAACAACTTCTCTTTTCTCTTTGCCCCTATTATGGTTAAGTTGAAATGTTAGATTCTTCAAATCTTCCTTCAACTCCTCTATTGTTGGATTTGTATGATGATATTGGTTCTCTTCCAGTTGCAGGGCTTCCTGCAGTGCCTCTACCTGAGTTTGGAACTTTTGTTGTCTTAACAGGGATTTCAAGTGTGGTAACAATGAGTCCATAAATAAGTTCCTATTTTCCATGTCAGTAATTGCATATTTCAACTTACCTTTCAAATGTTTGAACCTTTGATCAATCTCCCAAACAGACTCACCCAATTTCTTCCTGATTTCAATCATTTAATCCATGTACTAGTCTTCTAAGTTGGGCTTCTAAAATTTGTTTACCAATATTTTTTTCACGTCTGCGATAGTCTTTGGTACTCCCTATGGACTATTTACATCTAGGCTCATGTATTAGTCCAATGTGTAGTCTCTTAGTGTGATAGCTAACTGTGCGAGCTTTGTATCCTCATCTATGATCTGCTTTGCTTCCCAGATCTTCTCACATATGAATAAGTGCTTTTCAGGGTCCTTTGATGCCTCTCCCCAAAATTATGGTAATCTAATCGTGGGATCATGTCCTGCCATTTTGAACTTTGTTGAACTACTGCCTCTGCATGGTGTAGACAATTCACTGTTACTTCCTGAAATTTCTCCCCCGGTTGATTTTCCTTGATTGGATCCCTGTCCTATTTATTTTCTTCCACTAAAATTTGGTTATCTAAACACTATTTTTCTTTCTGGTGTATTAGTTTCACATGGGGTTGTAGGTTCCACACTGACGGTGATCTGGATTGGAGTTCTTCCTTCTGTTTTTTACCCTGGACCTCCTGTTTTTATTTCATATGTTGCACGTAGGATTTCCTCAATCTGCTCCACATCTCGTAGATCCTCTACCTCTTATTCATCGCTTACCAAGCCCTCTCTATCGGCTATGGCTCTCTTCTTGTTGTTTATTTTATATTGGTATGGTATTCCGCTGCGCATCTTTCCAACTTTTTCCATTATATTTTTTATCTGGTCTTCTTCCATCATGATTGGGTCCATGGCCTCCTTATTCTTTCCCTTATCCATCTCCTCTTCCATATCTCAACCTCCTGCCAATGCTTCCCCCCTTCCCCCATCGACATGGGGAATTTTAGTTGTCTGATTCCATGGTGATCACACTGTTATCATACAATAAAATCTTGATTGAAGTATATAGCGAAATGATGTACCTACCTTTGGGTGCCTTTATAAAATCCTACTCTGCTGCAGTGTAGGAATTCACAATATGTACTGCAAATTCGGTGATAAACCCTGCCACAATACTGTCTAACCAGAAATCTACTGTGTGTGTAAATTTGTTATTAACTTGTTGTAACTGTGCAATCTCTACAAGATTCCACTCTATTTGTCTGATTCAATTTGTAAGGTGGTTTTCCTTGAACCTCAATAACCACTCATGCAACAAATGTGGGAAATCACAGAAAAATACCTCATGCAAGTCGTTAAACATGTATTTGTTGAGATATTTGCATGGTGTTAACTTAGAGTTTTTGTTGTCCTTCTACACAAACTCAAGTTCCTTTGTTTTCAACCATATTTCAATCTCTGCCTTCATTGGATTCCATGGCATGAACATTCCCTTCTATACTTTCATCCTCTACGCGTTTCTTCCACGGATCTCATCCACTCAATCCCATGTAGTTCCAGCTGGCAACGAAACCATTTGTTGGTTATTATTTTACTTCTTCTTAGGTTGACCCAGGTTCTGATCTCAAACATGTTTCCAACAAAACCCTTAAAAACTATCGACCCTCCTAGTAAACCAGAAGGCAACGTTGCGCACAAGGTGCACAGTGCAGTCTCACCCGACATAGATTCTATGGGGGACTACAATACTCAAGTGTTTGCAGTCTAGGAATGAGTTGGGATCTGTGATTGTGTTCTTTCTTCCTTATGCATTATCCTTTTTAATCATTCAATTACTTCTATGATTTATTCATCTTTAAACCTATGCATGCATGATGATAAAGATAATCTAACCATTCATTCTTAATCTAATGATCAACAGAAAGTAAACATTCATTAAAAATCACACATAGCACAAGGTTTATCATGGTTCACCCCCTCCCAAGGCTACGTCCACAGAGATCTAGTTTCTCTGCTCTTTTATTTATTCTGCTGCAAAATCTTGTGTTGCATGCATTACATATTCAGTGATACAATCAAGATTGAGGGTAAGAACCCTCTATGAGGTGGACTAGATCACACGAGGCTCCTTATCTTGTTACCTAACCCTCAAATACTACCTTACTCGACTCTTCTACCATACTTATTACAATCAAAAACCCATAAATTCATAATAATCAACTCTCTTTATCCTTAACCGACATCCTCTCTTCTCCTAGACCTCCTAGGTCCTTATTTATACTACTTTATAGCTTAGGCTTGTCTGCCTATGCACCACATTTTTTTTCCTCTTGCATGTTTCTTTTACTTCTTTTTCTGCATGTTTCTTTCTTGTCACTTGTTGTGCGTGCTCCAAAATTAGGTCTTCCTTTCCAAAAATAGGTCTTTCCCAAAACAGATCCTTCTCCAAAAAGAGGCTTGCACCCAAAATAGACTTCCTTATCAAAATAATCATGCACCCAAAACATACTTCCTTCTCAAAATAGGCCTACGCCCAAAATAGACTTCCTTCTCAAAATTGGCCTACGCCCAATGTCAACTCTTGGAAAAGTACCTTGGAGAAGTCCGGTAGTGAATTGTGGTAGGACAAAGGTATGGGTAAGGGACTCGAGTTTGTTTGAAGTATAAAGACATGAATATCAGTGAATTTATTGGAAAAACTATTCTAGATTAATAGTACACGTCATGCCATTTCCGGTGATATGTGGAATGTCACGTAGTTCCTCACAGTTGAGGAGATATGGATTATAGTGAAGTTGGAGAACCCTCATGAGTTATCTAGAATCCCCTAGAAGGTCAAAGAAGTCAATTGTTCTAGAAACTCCTAGAATAAGTTTACTAGTCACAATGGTTTTAAATAGGAGTTAATCATGAGTCAAGTTGTTGCAATAAGAAAGTAATTTAAACTAAATTAGGTGCAACTAGAAGTGGTGAGTTTATTAATTATGGGTAAAGTAGTTGTGATGAGAAGAGTGAATAGTCAAAGTGGTTGACCAAGAAATAAATTAAATACTAAAGTGGTTATAACAAGAAGTTAGTTAAGGGCAAAGAATTTATGAGTTGATTAATTATGGAAAAGATAGTTGCAACAAGAAGTTGTGAGTAAAGATAAATTATTTAAATAATAAAGTGGTAAAAGTAGTTGCAAAGAGAAATTATTTAAATAATAAAGTGGTTGGAACAAGAAAGTAGTTAAGGGTAAAGAAGTTATGATTTGACTAACTAAGGAATTGTTAGATGCAACAAAAAATGTGGTTAGCCCTAAAAGATGGAGAAAAGGGTAAAACATTTACAAGGAGACTTCTAGAGGAAGCCACTTAGAGAGTATAAATAAGAGAGCAAGGAACTCCCATTAGCATCTACCCTACCTATTGAATATTATTGAATATCTATTTTTTGAAAGGTCTATTGTAGGTGCACATTGATACATCAAGTTACTCAAGTCTGAGATAGTAAAGGAGGGTTGACGGTGAAAGTTTCGGAGTTTTAGAAAAGCCTAGTTTTTGAAGCATACGTGGGCTACAGTGGAGGAGGTTGCGTACATACGCGAGCTATCGTGGTCGAGGTAGTGTACATACACGGGCTGTAGAAGGACAGGGTGTGTACATCTAAAGAGCTCATGAAAACTTGAGTTGATGACGGTGCCAAGTTCTCAGAGTCTGAAAGAAAGTTCTCAGGAAGGTCTACAGTGATCATGTACAACAGATCTATCTACTGGTTCAAAAGGTATGTCATATTCTTATGTGTAGTTGGATATTGTTTTGTACATGAGATATGGTTATGGGATATTAAGGATTTTCCCTAGAGAGGTTCTTGGTTGTATGGCACTTACTATATGAGCTAGATATACAAAAATAAAACACTGATATGTCTGGTATTTATTATTGATACATATTGTTGGGTTGAGTGTTTAGGCATATCTTGTATTTCTCGGTACATGGTTGAGGGGTTTTGGTTGTGATGTGTTGGTGAAGTTGTTAGTTAGTTTGAGGTTGCATATCAGTGAGAGTTTGATGTCTATTCCATGTGAGAGTTTATTACACATGATTGTGATTGTATGCACATGTATGTCACATGACTAGAGAGACATAGATGCACATGGTTTGAATGATATTCTTTTGATATTGATTATGAGATATATGTTATCAGATCCGATCTATTGAGGGACATTCTTGGTACATGTTTAGAGGCACTTTCTAGTAGTGTTGGTGGCACATTATTGGTACATGTTTGGTGCATGGTTAGAGGCACTTTCTAGTAGTATTGTTGACACATGGTATATGGATTATGTGCCATGTATATCTTGATATATTATTAAAAGCACATATTGGTCTTGGTGATGGTTATAAGGTATTGTGATGTGCATAGTTGATGCACTTGTGATGGTACAGGTTGTGTGAGTGAATGATGTACACAGTTGATTGGTACAGGTTGGGACAAGTTGCAGGTTGATGTGACAGAGACAACAAAGGTCTGGAGGACTAGAAGTTTCCAATTTTCAAAAAATATGGAAAGCCTAGTTTCTGAAGGTATATTCAGGCTGATAGAGGAAATTTTGTGTACATACGTTTTCTATAGTATAAATAGTTCGTGTACATACACATACTGCAGTATATACAGGTTGTGTACATGTTGGTATATGTTTGTAAAGGTTATTGGTAAATGATGATTACAGGTACAGGTTGACTACAAAGTATTGACACAGGTTGGTTAGAGGTTGTTGGCACATATTGGTACAGGTTTACAGTGGTATATTTCACAATGACAGTGTGATAGTGGTTTCATCAGTAATTTGACACTTATATTTCAGGGAGGTAGGACAAGGAAAGGATACCTGGTTGTAGCCACCTTCCATTTGTAACTGGAGAACATAGGGGGTTGTAGCCTCCTTCTGGTTGTAGCCATAGAATTGGGGATTTGGAGCTTCCCTCGGGTTGTATCCTGAGAAACTAGGGGGTTGGATCCTCCTTCCAGTTGGAGCTGAAGAATTGGAAGTTGGTGCTTCCTTGAATATAATTATTAAATACATATAAGAAAAGCATTATGTGTTTTTTATCCCTCATTGGGTTTCCACGCAAAATATTGGTGTACTATGTATCGTGTGGATGTGTTGATTATTATTTATGATTCACTGATGAATGTTAATGTTAATGATGTAATAATGTTGATGGTAAACTGATGAACATTTGTGAATAAGTCAAAGGAATTTATATTTTTATTAGAAGGATTAATAAGTGGAATAAATTTCTCTTTATTGATTCACCCCCCCTCTTAGTAATCCAACAATCGGTATCAGAGAAAGGTTCCTTCAGGAAATAGTTTAACTAATGGAAGGAGATCATGAAATATGTGAAACATATTGAGAATGGATTACCAATGTTTGATGGTCAGAGTGGTCTAAAGTATGAGCATTGGAGTGCAAGGACGAAAACATTTTTGCAAGAATAGGGATATGATATTTGGTATTCAGTTGTTATAGGATATGATAGTTCAAAAAGAGCAAAGGTTGCAGCCAAGAAGGAATTGTAACAGAATAAAAAAATTGCAATGGATTTCATTTTGGAAGAACTATATGATTTAGTCAAGGACAGAGTGGGTAAATGTTCATCAGCTAAATATCTTTGGGATAATTTACATAATATCTACTCTTCACCCATCACAGAGTCAGAGAATTCCAAAGAAGATATAGATACAGAACATGAAGAAATATGTTCATCATGACAAATGGATTTAGAAGAAGAAGAGTATGTAATCAACAGAAGTATGTTTTTTTGCTTTAATTGAGAAAAACACAGACATCTTGAAATTCAATTCCTTGAAAGTAATGAGACAGAAAAGACAAATGAAATAGAAGAAGAATTGATCATTGCTTTAGATGAAATAAATCAGGAAAGAGAAGAAAATATATCACTATTGATTAAGGAAAAGGAAAGTGTTCAAATATTTGAAGAATCCCAG
>ML827131.1:66443-116388 GCA_009831015.1 Picea engelmannii | reverse complement strand
GTTGAGCCTTCATAAAGAGGTTGACGTGACTTCTCGAGTAGAGGATCAACATCATGACTATCATCCTGGTTGTCCTCATCCATTGGAGCAAATGTGTCTTGGATCAATATATGTATCTCATCTTCTTGATTTGAATCACTAACGTTATCTCCATCCCTATCATCATTAATAACTTGATTAGCAGCTTCAATATTCCGATCTCGAAGTTCATCTCCCTGTAAAGTAGTATTTCTGCTAGTAATTGGCAAATAACTCTCTGAAGGTCGACATTTTGGGGGCATCGTCTATATATTTAAAACAACATAGAACATTTAGTGTGTATATAAAATATAAAAATCCTGATAATAAATATTACTAAAATTCATGACATACTAATTATTATAGAGAATACATTAAATATTGAAGTCTCTTACGAAGGGACGATATTCATAAACCCCTTTGGCGTGCCCCTTCTCCATACAATGTCTTTGGGATATTGTTATTAAAAGTCTTTTTTTTTGCAAGCCTCTGCAATCATAGCAAGGGAAATAACATTTTCCATCGCCCCTCGCCTCTAATGTCGCTCTTAACTGAGCAAGCTTTCTGTCATTTTCGTTCATTGTGACAAATCCTTGTAGTGACAAGTAATTGTCTTACCTACACCATACCAAACATTAAGTTGTCAATTTTTTATATTTTATCTACTCCTTTCGATTATGACATGTTTATTTACAGTGACCTACAATCCTCACAATTATTTCTTCTAAGACATTTTGAGATGTTTTTATTATTATTATTACCGATTAACTATTAAGATAGATATGCTTCAATTTGTACTATAGAGTATTGTGTACTGAATAACCATGGAAAATAATTACACACCATTTAACGAAAGGGGTCAAAATTTCTCAAACTTGAATCACTCGACACCATACACTAGCCTCTAAGTTGTTTTGTAGACAAAATGTCAATCTTTGAAATTCACCACTAAAAAAAGAATGCCAACCACTTGTCATCCACAATTGGGTTGGGTTGGTTTAAAGTATGACGTGTTGATTTTCATCTACATACAATGGTCACAATTTTATGCTACTTACAGTGGTCACAATTTTATTTTCTAAGACACTTTGGCATGTTCTCGTTTTTCATTGTCTGGCTAGTAGATTTCATCATGTTATCATAGATTTTTCCATGATTTTTTTTATATTTTAGATACTGATCCTTATTAATAGTGTATAAACAAGTTACATCAACTAAAAACTAAAGTTAATCACTACATCTAGAATTGCGTGTGATTATAAAAAAATTAGAGAAACAACATCACATATCAGAAAAGGGTACATGGATTTTATTGAAAAATTTGAAACAAATATATTTTATTTTTATTGGAAGAATATAGTATATAATCATAAGTTCATTTGTTAAAGGTGCTTAGTCATAATCCAAGAAAGTTAGAGGTGGATAACTATAAGCTAATATGGTTGAAGGTGGTTAGTTAAAAGTGATTGTTATGTGCCTAATCACGACATAGATAACATCTTTATAATAAGGTCATATGTGTACAAATGTTTTCTTTATATAATAACGACACATATACCTAACATAAGTTTAGGGTTAGTTTTTATGTATCTTATTGTTATAAACATGAGTTTCCTCCCTATCTTATATATACCATAACTTATCATTTATCAATATAACAATCAACTTCAAGATTTTATTCATGGAGATTTCTTCCTTCATTTAATTGAATTAGTAAGTGCTAGCCAACCATTAGGTGTGCAAGTATCCCAACCATTATTGTCATTGTTATATTATTTTCAATTTATGCAAGTGTGATCCCTTTTGGGTACTAGGGATGTAACAAGTGGTATCAAAGCTTCAATCAAGCTTTGTTGGTGTTTTTTTGTTAGGTCTTAAAAATAAAAGAGAGAATAAAATGACTATCAATTACTATCATTTCACTGATCAGGGTTGAGTTTCAAGAGCAATTCCATATATTTATCAATGAAAAGAGAGAGATTATAGCTACAATTGAAGGGAAAAGGGTATGTGGATTCCATAAACCTAGAATATTATGGAATCCACATAGCCTTTTCCATAGAATATACTAACTAGATCCAAAAACCAAAGACATGAAATATGGTACTACACATATAATCTATTATCAAGGAAAAAAAAAGCTACATGAAATTTGGACATTTGAACAAAAATTTACAAGTTAAATGAGTACATCAATAAAAAATAACATACTAACATTGCAAGTTCAAAATCCAAGCGATGTAGATTGAGAATGGGATTTGTTCAACCAGTGGGTGACGGAAAAAATAAACAGCTCAAACAAAAGCCAAGAACAGTGTCGCAACTATAGCAATTGTGTCACAAAGTCTCTTAAATTCACGTATATATAGATCAAATAGTCAACTATCCGTTAACACCGACCAATGAGATAGGCAAAATTTTCATCGCTATTGCCATGAAAATCTCGACTAGATTAAAATAATATTTTTGTGGATATTGCGACGAACTTTTGTGGCAATATCGACGAAAATCACGCCCTGTTTAAAAAAAAGATGAAACTAGTGGAAGCGTGGAAACATTTCTTGGAATAATCTGCCCATATGTAGTAGTGATAGTTGTCAAGGGGGGACATCCTTGAGGCAACTGTAGAAAGGGAATCAACAAGTAGGTTCTTGGACGGAGGAATGGTGGTGATATTCAATGCTATAAAATTATCCACCATCCCTTTAACTCAACAAAATAGATTACACCAAAGCACAAGGCCCAATTAGACTCTTCCCCATTTGGATAGCATAATCCTCTGGATTAATGGCCTGAAAACCGTTCGATGGGATTTATTATTTGTCGATTTTTGTATCCTTTATTCTTATTTTATTTTTTAGGAATTGTTTTTTCGTATGCTTAAAAAATAGTTATTACTAAATACTACTCAAGGGGATATCCTATCGGGTGAGGCACATCAATAATCACATGCAACTTACAACACACAATTTCTCTAGCCAATCATATGAAAGAAAAAGGTGTAAAGAATGTAATTTCTTTTAAAGATAACTTTTCTGAAGAAATGCAAATAACAAGTAATAGATTAACTAATATATATTCCTCTGAAACATAATTCCCTGTAAGAATTAATAAACAATTATTCAACATGCGTGTAAATTTATAGCTATAGACTTGTTATTTACCAAGAAATAGTTCGAGAATTACTAACTATAAAGATAAATCCAAACACTTACTAACGTGCAAATTTAAAATAAAATATGAAACTGATTATATTAGCATTCATGATTTGCAAGATAACTTGGTAAAAGGAAAATCTTACTAGACATAAATGACAAAACGACAGAGGGTAGACCAATCCACTCTTTAATCACCAAATACGAAGTGGTTCAATCCAACTTCTTGGCTCCATATGAACTTCTCTATTAATTTTTGAAAGTAATTCTTCAATACAACAAAACAAAAAATGTTTTTTTTCCAAAGGTCCTTAACTATGGGGAGAACCCTCTTATTTATACAAACTTATCAAACTAAAAATAGTCATTTAGGTCAGTTAAAGTAGATAAACAATGAATTGAGTCAAGACAACTCAGGCGATATGGGATTTTTGGGACTCGTGTGCTCATCCAGATACTCTTCCTATTGAGAGAAAAGATCAATGCAATTGTATCCATACAGGAACTGATGTTGTTCCATCAACATAATTAACACATGCATGCTATATTGAAATCAACTTGCATGCTTCTGCATTCTTCCAACTAATTGCTCCAACTGATCTATGATATTGACTTTATCAAAGACATACTTTTGTATGTGTTCTTGTTCAACAATAGTTATCTTGTTGAAATCATTCTTGAACTCGTCTGCCCCTCACTACAAACCTGCCAATACTTCATATGTCAACCAAAATTCTAAAGGGGAACCAAAAGTTGGTAATAAGAGATAGGCCATAGCTTGATTCACTTTCTCCCACACCCGATTGCAATGTTGACATTCTTGTTCAACTTTGTCCATCGACTCTTCCATAATCTTTGCCTATTTCTTTACGACCAAATGCGTCTGAGATAGTCATTCGTCTGACAAGAGTTCTTTGTTATGGTCCTTGACACCCTTTTCATTTTTCATCTCTCTAATGAAATCGAATCTGTCTAATGTTCTATCTCCCTTTTCATCCCATCAGATCACTTCTTTATATGTAATCCCGAGCAATGGGGAATCCTCTTGAAGGGAAAGTGCTTTCATGACCAAATCCTCTTTCACCTTGAGGCGCTTATTATGTTCCTCCTATAGGTCTTTCTTTAAGTTTTCCACCCATCCAACTTCTTGATAATATTGTACTTGATTCCCGAGGGAGTCTATCTCTTGTCTGGCTTGCTCCAATTCTCTTTCTTCATATATTGATTTTTCAAGTGAGGCATGGGCGATGGCCAAACCTCCTGAATAAAGATTTCTCATATTCACCTTATTAGTGTCTATGATCACCTCCTTAGAGGTACACAATACACTATTATCCAGTGTTGTCTTCCTCTTCATAGGAGTCTTTTTTACTATGGATCTCCTCTTCCTATCATAGGAAAAAGATTCTAAATCAACCGCTTCCTCCTCCACTAGTTGAGGGATGGGTTTATCACCCTAAGACAATATGTTACTCAAAATTCCATAAGTGTAGAAGTGTTTTGAGATGGGATATTGAGTTTTCTCTTTTCTTGGAGAATCCTTATCTTTTTCTTTGTCATGTTCACTAGGCTTAGCTTCACCCATGCAAGTCTCTTGGGGTTTATCTTGAGTTTCTTCCCCTTTATGCTCCAACATAACTTATGGGCCTTCAAGTGGGATCTAACCTAGATTATCAAGGTATTTATCATTTTCTAGAGTTTGTTTGGGAGAAGTGATGACATCCTCTCTTTTTTTCTTGGTTGTGCTTTGCATCTCCCCCACATATATCATTACCATTGGTTTTTTTGTGTTCTTTCTTGTCATCTTAATCAGGTTGAATGTTTTGAACATCCGTGTCTCCTCCTTGGCTTCCAGGAAAGGGAACCTCTAAGTCTTTTCCACCAGGTGGAACTTGATCTTTCTCACTACAGGTTGTTGAGGTGTCATATTTTTCTGAGTGAGTATCCTACTCATTGTTGTCATTTCTTGTTTCCACCTTCTCATCGCCTACTGGTTTTTTTGGGGGTTCCTCTTTATTCATATTCTTATTTATGATGTGGACAATAGTATTCAATACCTTTTCCTCATATTTTGTTAAATATATAACTTCTCTAGGATTCAAAACAGTGGAAGATTTTTCTTGGTTCTCCTTAAGACTCTGCTCATGTTCATCATTCTCTCTTTCTAACCTCTCCAACTCCTCTTTCTTTCTTTATTTTTCTTCTTCTTCTTGACTCTTCCTCTGCTCATCGACTAGCTCCTACTCTTGCTTCTTCATTAACTCCTCTACCTCTTATTGGACATTTTCTTCTCGATATTTTTTCCTTTTCTTTATGTATTCTTGACTTCTTTGTTATTTTTCTTCTTTCATCCTCTATCATATGAGTAACTTATGTGTTTCATCCTCATCACCCTTCTTTCGTTGCTCTTCCTTTAGTCTTCTTTCTTCTTCCTGTTATTTTAGAATTCTCTCTTTCTCTACTTGCAAGGATTGTTGTTCTTTCTCTTATTTGAGTCTCTTTTCTTCATCCCTTTTTCTCTTTACAGATTCCTTGCTGGAAGAGGCTCCTAGATTGACCATTTTGATTTGTTCCTCGATATGTAGAGAGGAAAAAGTAGTTATCTTCAGGTTGGATTTCCTTTTTTTTTTTTCCTCCCAGTCTTGGTCATCTTCAATTAACAACTCCTCCTGCCACTTCTCATGAGCATGTGGCCCACTCAAGACAACTTTCTCAGTATGCCTTAGAACCAAGCCTTTGGGGTCATGCTTCCTAAATCTCCTAGTCATAAATCTGTATTCCATATGCACTTGAACTTCTTTATTTGCATGTTTTGTATCCTTTATCATATAATATCCCACCTGGAAGTTGTAAGGGATGAATAATATTTTCTTATCGTTTACTAATGTGGCATTGAATCCCTGCACAATAGACTAGTAGAAAATTTATCCAACTACAAGTATGTCGCGTACATAGAATGGTAACAAGTGTGGTGGAATATTAGCCCATATATCCTCAAGTACGTATGCTTCTCCTCTAGGTACCAGTTTCCCATACATGTTAGGATCCTTTTTTCCTACTTGGAAAACCTAGAAAACTTTTTCCCAAAGATGAGAAAGTAAATCATGGCCATGAAGAAATCATAGATCTAGAAGTAAAAATTCTTATACCTGCTCTCCCATAGCATGCTGAAATATACGTGCATTGGTAGCTTAGAGACCTTCTAACTGAGTGATAGACTAGGAAAAGTATTCTGAGTACATAACACATCCTGGAGGAAATATACCATGTGAAAAGTAGGGGAAACAGGAGGTTGTGGTGATTGTGCTTGATTGATCCTTAGAATAAGCTACTTGGATATGATACCTCCTCAATTGAAATTACTTCCCCACATCACTACATGACAGGCCAATGGAAGCCAAGGTTTAGATAATTGAGAACAATCTCTTTTCCCATATAGTCTGCAAAGTTTTGAGTCCCTAAATTAAATAATGTATTTTTTTTATTTGATGAAAGGCTGAAGTTCCTAAACAATTGAAAGAGGTTGGAGTGCCTAGGAAATGTAATACTTTTAACATTGGAAATAATAAAATACATTGTTGGTTGTAAGACGAACAAGGACAGGAGTTATAGGGGGACATGATTCCACGAGAGAGGGGGCTAAATGGGCTAAGTATTTTTATTATCTTTTATTTACCCATCTTGGTTTTAAATGAGAAAAATGGTTTCATGAGCTCCTTGTGGGGGATGCAACATGGTTATTGATTTCCAAGTAAATGAACAAACACCTCTTATGGGTTGTTTGTGGCTTCACATGTTCACTCTTTCACTCTTTCACTCTATCATTTGGTCCATTCAATCATTCATCATTCCTTATTCATTTCAGTTCTTGGTTGGGACAATTACTAAGGAAATAATCCATTGTTTTGTTGGTTGTAGTAATTATCAGTGTATTTCCACCATGAATTGGTGCTTGTATGCATGAGATGCATTGGCATGTGCTAAACCTTACTCACAACTGTGAATCAAGAGAGTCCCATCATGGAGATTCTTGAATAGATGCACTGGATCCCTGGAAAGAAGTGGATAGCCTGAGGGACTCTATGGAAGTGAAGGGGGTTCATTGTCTTTAGGTGGTGTAGGTTGGAGAGAATAGAGCTAGTGTACTTTGGATTGTTGTGTGTTGATAAACCTATGAGAGCTTGAATGTTGTCTATTTTGGGAAGCTGAGTCATGACCTGGAACCATCCTCGTGGATTCATAGCCCTAGCTCAAGGGTGACCTGCTATTAACACTTGGAACAATAGTTTCTAAGGTTGGTTGGAACATCCTTGGTCTACATCCAGCTGGTGATTGGTTTTGTTTAAGATAAGTGCTCTCTATCATGGTTTTCATTGCTTGTATATTTATTTCCATTGTGTATTAATTATTATCTCCGAGATTTGCATTTATAATGCACTTTCTTGTTGGTTATTGTTGTGGATGGTGTGCTTAAGCATTCTTTTAAAGTCTAGCATGAATATTGATTATTGCATGTGTTTTTATTGTGTTTCTTTCATGCTTGTTTATTAATTAATCATTATCGTAATTTGAAATTGGTTCAATAATTGCATTATTGGACTAGAGAGGCCATCCTGCTAGTGGAATATGGGTATGTTACAAAGTGGTATTAAATAAATAGGTTACAAATTTGCACCTTCAAGGGCCTGCTACATGATAAAACAACATCATTGGATGATTTTACTTAGAGTAATATGGAATTAATTTCTATGGACAACGTCGGGGTATGAATATTGTAGTTTAAACAATGTCCATATTTCCATGGAAACTATGTTTGAAAAACCCTCCATGGATTTAGAAACCCAACGATCTCTCCCCTTCACGATCTGAGCATCCGAATTGACAATTTTCTAAGCAAACAAATCAATTCTCAACCACCGTTGACCTTGTTTTCCCATGGGATCTCCATCATGGATATACGACCATGATGATTTTTTTCCCACATGCATGCAGAGGAGGGTCGAATGCTTGGTTTATTAGTGAAAGACAGTTCCTTGTTATTTTTGTGTGAAAGAGAGTCATGGAACCTTGTGGGGGTTGCGTTCAATATAAAATTTTGGACATAAGTTGAGTCTGTGGGATGGTGCTCAGTGGCCCAGTACCTTGGTGGATCGATCGCCCAATAAGATAAGGTTCTGTGAAGCAAGGTTCCATATCAGATACCAGAGTACTGGAATATGTGTTGAAAATGTGTTGCAAAATTTTTGGGGGTTCGGTGGCCCGATACCCTCATGATTTTGATGGGTAAATGACCTGGCGGTCTAATAGCCCGACGGTGAGGCCCAATATACCATAAAATGATATATCAAAGCGAAAGAGAAGTGGTGAAGTACTGAGCGCCTGTTGGGCCGGTAGGCCGATGGCCACATCAACACCACGTGAGTAGCCATGATGATTCCATGATAGAAACCACATCAGTGCCACATGTCATGTGCAACGTCAACAATATACTAGATCAAAAAAAAATATTGAGGGTATAATGTTGTAAGTTTGGTGGCCTAGTGTCTTAGTAGGCCAATATCCCGGTGACCTAGGTCGATTTCCTAGTAGATGAAACTTTTTGGGACAAGATTCCATATCTTATATCAGGAGATCAAGAGGCATATGCAATTGTGGTGTAACCATGTGCGGGCTTGGTGCCCTAATGCCCCAGATGGGGCAAGGTTTCGGGAAGGGTTCCAACCTTCCCTTATTAGTTTATGCGTGGATGAGGGCACATGCTATCGATGTATGATGAAGTATTCAATCCAATGCGTAGTGGACATGTGTCATTACCTGAGTGGAGAAACCTTATTCCTGGTGATGATTTGTCATGTCGTGGTTGGTCCACGTGTTAAGTAGTTATTGTGTCACGTGTCAAGATAATTTGGAGTCTCGAGGAATATTTCTGTATTAAGTCATGGATGCCACATGTCAAGTCAGGTGGCTAGTCATGACTGGTCTATGTGTCCAGGTTGCTAGCTAGGACATGATATCAGGCGTTTGATGTTGAGAGTGTAGTATGAGCCCAGTGGGTTGGTGGGTCGGTACCCCGGTTGTCGTGTGTTGATCCAAATGGTGGGTGTTTTCAGGGCCACATGTTCGAGGTGCCATACCGGTCACCGAAAAAAGCACTTAGAGTTGCGAAGTGTGATTTTACCCGGTGGGTTGATCGCCTAGTGTCCCAATGGGCCGATCCATTGACAGATTGGACACTAGAAGAGTGTTAAGAGGTATCAAGTGTGGAAGATCCGAGGGCCCAAATGGGTTGGTGGGCGATGCCATTCTAGTAGCCATGTCTATGCCATATTTTTCTGCATGGAATTGTACAGGTGATGTGGAGCCATGTGGCGGGGTGGTGGTTTTGACCAATGAAGGCCTAGAAACTTTGGAATGCCATACCTTTTGATCCAGATCTTAGTTTTGAGCATGTTGATAGCGTTGGAAAGATCTTGGAGAACATAATCCAATTATGCACCTAGAAAATTTCTCTAAAAATCTACTAGGAAGAATATGACTCATGACCTTAAGGAAAACAAAATTATATAATAATTTTACAGTCCTTTTTCTAGGAATGTGTATACATTCTTATTCTTTTATATAATAGAAATTATGTTTCATGCATATTTTCTTGCATTATTAAGGGTATAAACATATAAGTTCAAGATGAAAATGTAGATTCAAGAAATGGAGGAAGGAGAGGGAGCCTTCAATCATGAGAGGAAATCCAAAAGGTCAGAGGCAGTCATTCAATAAGTGCTAGCATAACTCATAGACATCACTCACCTCCTTAATCAACAAGGAAATATTGTGTGTCTGAAGACTCCATAAGTAGTCCAAAAGTGTCTCTTGTCAGACATCAAAGAAGAAGACATGACTGGGATGGTTTGCAAAGAGAGGTTAGGAAGCTTAAGCCACCATTCTTTGATGGTGAAAGAGAAAGGGAAGATGATGCTAAAGCCTTGTTTCTCGGAATCATGAAGTATTTTCAGTTACACAACTACTCATCTAATATAGAAGCAAAAATTTCCACATACCATTTGCATGGAAAGGCTACTATGTGTTGGGATAAGTTGAATCAAGTGGAGCACATTAATGAGAACAAGATCACTTGGAAGCAGTTCAAGAGGTATTTTCATAAGTAATAAATTTCAGAGCACTTCTATGACAAGAAAATGCAAGAGTTCTTAGAACTCAAGTTGGGGAGTATGACCATGGGAGAATATGAAAAGAGGTTCTTGGGATTTCTGAAGTATGTGGGATTTATCAAGGATGAGAAGGTGAAAATACAAATGTTATTGAGTGGATTACCATCATTTTATAAAGAGAACATTCAATATGATGAGCCTAGAACTTTTACAGATACCATAAGAAAGGCGAAGTACCTGTATGATCAAGGAAAGGGAAGAAAACCTTTGCAAAAGACTTGGAGGGATAAGAAGAAGGATAAATATGATC
Source organism: Picea engelmannii (assembly GCA_009831015.1). Classification (NCBI taxonomy): domain Eukaryota; kingdom Viridiplantae; phylum Streptophyta; class Pinopsida; order Pinales; family Pinaceae; genus Picea; species Picea engelmannii. Next base: position 105,739 of record ML827131.1, on the reverse strand, counting down.
AGAGAAGGAAAGGATTGAAACCTCCTTTCAACAGAAACAACCCTAATAAAAATCAGGAAGATCAAACTACTAAGGATGAATCCAAGAGAGAAGAATCCTTGGGAAAAGGGGAAGACCACCAATAAAATGTCGGGGATGCAAGGAAGATCACATGTACAAGGATTTTCCTCATTGAGAAGAAACAATGAAGACCATGAACAACATACAAGAGTATACCGCAGTAGAAGACATGGGCAGAAGTATTCCAAGAATATATGCATCCTTAGAAGAATGACAAGTAGAATAACAATCCAAAATGATCGAAGTGGAAGGTAAGACCATTAATAAGCTTGTTTCTATATAATTAACTCAAGAGAAATTCATTTCTATATTGATCCTAAAGTAGTGGACACATTACATTTGGAGAAAAGTAAGCTTGAAAATTCAAGTTTGGTTCAACTAGACACTCGAACCAAAAGAAGGATCAATGAGACAGTCAGAGGTTGTTCAATAAATTTGAATGGAGTAAATACAATTTCTAATATGAATATTGTACCATTAAGATATTATGATATCATAATCATAATGGATTGGTTGGAAAAGCATCATGTTTTTATATATTTCCATGACAAGACATTTACATGTCTTGATGAAGAAGGAAAACAAAGCTTTGTGAAAGGAATTTTGAGACCCATTTTTGTAAGGGAGATTTTAGCCATACAACTAAGTATAATTTTTATAAAAGGTTGCCAATTGTATGCAGGTCATGTGGAGGAGACATAAAATATAAAAGGTTCAAGCCTTGCATATTTTTTGATATTGCAAGAGTTTGAAGATGTATTCCAATAAATATCAAGATTACCACCAAAGAGGGAAATACATTTCTCAATTGATTTAGTAAAAAGAGCTACCCCAATATAAAAAATACTTACAAAATGAGTACAACAAAATTAAAGGAATTACAATGCAACTGGAAGAATTGTTGAAGAAATTATTGTACATATGCCCAAGTGTTTCACCTTGGGGAGCACCAATACTCTTTGTAAAAAAGAAGGATGGAACATTGAGGCTGTGTATTGACTTTAGGAAGTTGAATAAAGCCACGATGAAGAACAAATACCCTCTGCCTAGAATTTATGACCTCTTTGATCAATTAATAGGAGAAATTATATTTTCAAAGATAGACTTGAGATCCAGATACCATGAGCTAAGAATCAAGGAAAAAGACATCAATAAGACAAACTTTAGAACCAGGTATGGACATTATGAATTTGTAGTGGTGCCATTTGGACTGACCAACACACTAGTTGTATTTATGTGTTTAATGAATGACATATTCATAAATTACTTGGATAAGTTTTTCATTGTGTTCTCGGATGACATACTTATTTACTCTAAATCAGAAGAAGAACATGAACATCGCTTGAGGATGGTATTGCAAGTGTTGAGGGAACATCAACTTTATGCCAAGTTTAGTAAGTGCTCCTTTCACAAAGAGAAAATCCATTATTTGGGGCAAATTATTTCAGAACAAGGCATAACCGTAGATCCAGAGAAAATTGAACCCATTAGAGGATGGTCAACACCTAGGAATGTTCTAGAAGTTATATCTCTTATGGGATTACATGGATACTATAAGATATTTATAGAAGGAATATCTAAAATTTCTCATCCCATCACTTATTTACAAAAGAAGGGAATTAAATTTGAATGGACAATAAAGTGTGAAGAGAATTTTAATTTGTTGAAATAACTACTTATTAGTGCACCTATTTTAAAGATTCTTGACCCAAATAAGAATATTTTGGTATGTACAGATGCATGCAAAGAAGGAATTGGTGGAGTCTTCACTCAAAATGGACATGTAATTAGTTATGAGTTCAGAAATATTAAAGAACATGAGAGGAATTATGCCACACATGATTTGGAGATTACTTCCATAGTTCATGCATTGAAGATGTGGAGGAATTATCTCATGGGAAATAGATTTGAATTAAGAATAGACCATAGTGGTCTAAAATATCTTTTTGATAAACCGACTTTAAATGTCGGGCAAACAAGGTGGCTAGAGTTTTTAAGTGAGTATGACTTTGACATCAAGAATATCAAAGGAAAAGAAAATAAATTTGTGGATGCACTCAATAGAAGAGTACACCTCTTGCATGATACAACCCTTAGTATGCATCAATCATATTTAAAGAGAAGAATTTTAAATGTCGTAGTTACATACCAGCATTACCTACAGGTAAAAAAAGGTTTACAACAAGAAAATGTACAACATAAATTAAAGAGTATGAAATTAAGGAAGATGGACTACTTATGTATTTGAATATAATTTATGTTCCTACTTCTGGAGAAATTAGGAATTTGGTGTTAAAAGAAATGAATAATGCCCCCTATGTTAGATATCCCGGTTACCATAAAATAATTACATCAGTAATAAGCCAATTCTTTTGGCTAGGAATGAAGAAGGATGCCGCTAATTACATTTCCAAATGCATAGAATGTCAGAGAGTGAAGGCTGGACATAGATACCTAGTGGGTTTTCTACAACCATTGCCAATTCCAGAGACAAAATGGGAAGTGATAACCATTTATTTTATAACTAAGTTGTCCAGGACAACAAGGTAACACGATTCAATAATGGTAGTTGTGGATAAATTGACAAAGGATACTCATTTTGTTCCTGTAAAAATGACTCAGATAACATATAATATTGCATATATTTACACGAGGGATATTTCTACGTTGCATGGAATACCTAATGCAATTGTCTTAGATACAGATACAAGGTTCGCTTCAAATTTTTGGAGGGGATTATTTAAAGGAATTGGCACAAATATGAATTTTAGCACAACATACCATCCATAGTCAGATGGGAAAACAGAGAGAGTCAACCAAGTAATTGAAGACATGTTAAGAATGCATGTGATGGATAATCCATATAAGTGGGAAGATTACTTGCATTTGGTTGAGTTTTCCTATAATAATGTGTATCAAGATTCATTAAATATGAGCCCATTTGAAGCTATGTATAGTAGAAAATGAAATACTCCAGTGAGATTGGACAACCCAACAAACATAGTAGTACTTGGCCCAAAGTTTCTCAAAGATATGGTCCATTTGAGATATTGGATAGAATATGACTAGTTGCATACATGCTTACATTGCATGCTTCCATGAATGTGCATAATGTATTTCATACCTATTTGTTGAAAAAGTATGTGCATGATCCTAATCATGTTATTGATTGGAATTTGATTCAGGTGGAGCCAAAAAAAGACTTTCAAGTCCAACCAGTGCACATATTGGACATAAAAGTCAAAGTGATCCAAAATCGAGTCATAGAGATGGTAATATTTTAGTGGACCTACTATGGTCCTGAAGATGCCATGTGGGCAAAGTTCCCGTGAATTTTTGAGGAATTTTGAAATTTTTTATTTATGATTTTTATATGCACTAAGGACAGTTTTGAGTCCGTAGATTAAATAATGTATTTTATTTATTTGATGAAAGGATATAGTTCGTGAACTATTGAAATAGGCCAAAGTGCCTAGGAAATGTAATACTTTGAACATTTCAAATAATAAAATACATCATTGGCTGCAAGATAGATAAGGACAAGAGTTATAGGGGGCTATGATTCCGTGAGAGAGGGGGATAAAGGGGCTAATTATTTTTATTATATTTTATTTACCCATATTGGTTTTACGTGAGAAAAGTGGTTACATGAGCTCCTTAGGGTGGAGGCCATATGGTTCTTGATTTCCAAGTAAATATATAAACACCTATTGTGGGTTATTTGTGGGTTAACTCGTTCACTCTTTCAATCTTTCACTTGCTCAATTCAATAATTCAACATTCCATATAAATTTTGGTTCTTGGTTGGGACATGGGGACAAATTGTTGAGGAAATAAGTTATTATTGTGTTGGTTGTAGTAATTACTAGTGTATTTCAGCCATGAATTGGTGCATGTATTCTTGAGATGCATTTTCATGTGATAAACCTTGCTCATAGATGCGAATCCTGAGAGTCCCATCATGGATATTATTGATTAGATTCATTGGTGCCTTGGAAAGAAGTGGAAAAATTGAGGGATTGTGTGGTAGTGAAATGGGTTCATTTTCTTTGGGTGGTGCTGATACAGGTGGATATCAGTTGCCACCTACCTTTTCCAACTAGCTCAAAATAGTCTTCTAGCAATTTTGGTAATTTACTATTTTTAGCAGTTTTCACTTCCAGAGCGGTTTTGAGGCCCTAAACGATGATTTCTGGGAACACAAGTTTACAATAAGGAATTTCCTTCGATATTTCACCTAAAATGAATCTCCTCAATGATACATTTCCAATGGGCTATCATGCACCTAAAACGAAGATCATATGCAGAAGTTACAACCCTCGGAAGTTGATGTACTAACTTACCCAAACGGGACCCACATGACTTTTGGCGCTTCATCTCCTAGGGTTAGGTTTTTGGATGTATAGGATTTTTGGAATTCCTGATTATGGTAAAAATACCTTCAGAGCCTCATTGTAATCATCTTCTTGTGAATGAGCGCAGTCGTCACATCTCTTCTCAGAGATAAGCCGCCACCATTCCAACAAGCTTGTTTCTACTGCATTTTACAGTTTCAACTTATTTCATTATTCAATAGAAAACCAGTTTTACTATATCTCTGTTATTCTGTGTTAAGCACTTTTTAGCAATATATATTCATTTCGTTCTACTCATAAAATCTGGATCAGTGGTATCGGAGTGGTCTTCTCCTTGTCGTCTTAATGCATGTCCCCAACGAGGTCGGAGTACAAAGAGTTGGATCTTGAGCTTGTTTCTCTTGAGGAAAAAATCTCTTGCATGCCCAAGCGACCTCTCATGGAAGAAGAAAAGAAAGATGACATGACATGATATCCTTTCAAACTTTTGATTGAGGAATTCGTCATGCAACAGAGGAACGAGATGATGGATAGTTTCGGGCAAATCCTTCAACAACTACCAACAAGCGATGCATCTTCTTCAAGCGGAGGCGTCGCCCCCTTCAACGCACAAATAAACTTCGATATTCCTATATTTTAAGGTTAGATAGATGCAAATGTTGTAGACAAGTGGTTGAATCTTCTAGAAGGGTATTTGTCTGTCCATAGCTTTTCGAGTATAGAAAAGATTACTTTTGCGCTCCCCAAAACCATTCCCCATGTCAAATATTGGTGGGAAATTTTCTGTGAGAAAAAGGAAACAAAGGAACCCACATTATTTACAGTCATAGCCACCTAGGAATCCTTCAGGGATGCTATTAAGGAACAATACTACCCTGTTGGAAGTTATGACGACTTGTATATTGAATGGACCACACTGCGACAAGAAAGAGACCAAGCAGTGCTAGATTTCACAAATATATTCCATACCTTGCGCACCAAGTTAGGTATCAAATATTCAGAGAGACATCTGGTGCTCAAGTATCGCGGTGCTCTACATAGAAACATCCAGACCAAAATGGAATTTCTAGACATCTCATCCTTGGGTGCGACAATTTGGGCCTAGGAACCCCTCACAACAAAATCCAAGAAAGGGTGGCCCCAACCCACAGAACAGAGGACGAAGCAAAGATGGACAGTATCACGACAACTAGTCCAATCCACAAGCAAATAATGACACCAAAAAGAAAAATAAAGATGCCAAGAAGTGGTGTGACTTCCGTAAGATCCCTTGGCATAACACTGTTGATTGTCGCTCAAAGAAATCTCTGGTGGCCCAAGTGAAATCCTCTGAATCAGATGCAGATTCTAACTTTGAGCTAGAACCAAAAAGGGGAAGACAAATCATTGACGCAAAACCCAGTGCCACCATTTCTACCACCAAGCTCCATCCTAGTGAACCAGATGAGCCAAAAGAAGGAGAGAGCCTCTTCCATTCACAGATGTGGGTAAAAGGCACCCCGCTGCACTTCATCGTTGATAGTGGTATCCATAAGAAACTCATCTCAGCAAAGGTTGTCAAGTGGCTGGCCCTACCGAAAACGCTGCACCAACAAACCTACACCATTGGATGGCTCTGCCAAGGAAGCGATCTCCACGTCAGTCAAAAATGTTGACTATCGTACGACATCAAGCCCTTCAAAGAAGAGGTATTCTATGATGTTTCTCCTCTCAAAGTTTGTGATGTTATTTTGGGCCAACCTTATTTATGGAAACTTCATGCTGTATATGAGTCTAGGCCTCATAGTGTTAATATAACTTTGAACATGAAATTGTATAGGATACTCGAGGTAGTCCCACCTAGTGCTATTTCCTTGATCTCTGTTAAGAAATGGAGGAAGGTCATCTCTTAGACAGGGAATTTTGTCTTCTTTTTTATTTGCTCTCAGAATAAGAAAAATATCACAACCACATCCAGGGTCTCTGCAGCCGAACTCTCCACATAGCAGAAGAAAGTAGATAAGGTCATGGAAGAATACTCATCACCTACTAGGGTACCTCTGCACTGCCAGGTCAAGCACCCCATCGATCTAACCCCCGACGCACTGTTTCCAAATGGGCTAGTCTATCGGTGATCTCTGTTAGAGAATGAGGAGATCAAGAGAAAAATCCAAGAACTACTCAACAAGGGGAACATCTGTCCCATCTCATCACCTTGCGGGAGCCCAATTGTGCTGGTACAGAATAAAGATGGAACCTGGCAACTCTACATTGATTACCGGGATCTGAATAAAATCACAGTAAAAAACCGGTACCAAATTCCCCAAATCGAAGACCTCCTTGATCAATTCATGGGGGCAAATACTTCAGTAATATTTATTTGAAGTATGGCTACAACCAGGTCTCGATAGAACAGACAGATGTATGGAAGAGCACCTTCAAGTCAAAGGAAGGCCTTTTTGAATGGTTTTTCATGCCCTTTGGTTTGACAAATGCTTTGTGCACTTTCATGAGGATGATGGACGATATCCTGTGACCATTCACCAATACTTTTGTAGTGGTGTATCTAGATGACATTCTCATTTACAACAAGATTTGGGCTGAACACTTGCATCATATTCAGTAGGTTATGCACACCCAGTGGTAGCACAAGATATACACCTACTTGGAAAAATGCTCCTTCCGCATGGACAAGGTCCATTACCTAGGCTACATCATTGATCAACATGGCATACATGTGGATCTAGCCAAGATCCAAGTCATATGTGACTAGCCATCCCAACCACACTCACTGAGATCCGTATCTTCTTACGCCTTGCTAATTTCTACCATAAGTTCATGTTGGGATTCTCCCATATTGCATGGGCCCTTAGCCAAATAACCAGGGGTGGTGGTAAGGAAAAATTTGCGTGGCGTTGGTCCCAACAACAACCATTCGATGATTTGAAGCAACGCTTGTGCTCATCCCCAGTACATTCACTACCAGACTTGCAACATCCCTTTGATATCGAAACAGATTCTTCAGACTATGCCGTGGGCATTGTTCTCACTCAGCAGGGACACCCCGTGGCCTATCATAGTGATACACTATCCAATGTTTTATGTAAGTACTCTACTTATGAAAAAGAAATGTAATCCATTGTGCAAGCCTGCCACCAGTGGAGACATTACATTCTTTGGAAGGAGATAGTCAACCACATTGATCATAAGCCACTACAATTCATGTAGACACAAGGAAAATTGTAGAATGACCGCCAACAAAAGTGGTCCACATACTTGCAACAATTCCACATCAACATCAAGTATAAAACAAGAAGCACCAATTGTGTTGTTGATTTCCTCAGCAGACCACCAGTTGCGACACTCACCACGGTTTTGGACTCTTGTAGCCATGAGACCTCTGGATGGCCCCAACTCTATGAGACTGACCCATACTTCACCACCACCTACTAAATTTTGGGTGAAAACGTAGTTGTCAATAATTTCCATCTTCAGGATGGGTTGTTGTGTCATCTGGGCCATATTTGTGTTGCATCAAGCGAGTGAGTGAATATGATCTGGGAAGCCGAATACAGTCGGATGGCAGTACACTTCGGCGTAAAAAATATAGTGGAGATGCTTCAAAAACATTTCTATTGATCGAAACTTTAACAGGAGGTCAACAATTATATCAGGTCCTACATTGCCTGTGCTATTGCCAAACCGACCACTAAGAAACAGGGCCTATACACCCCTCTTCCTACTCCTGGCAGGCCATGGGAATCCATCTCAATGGACTACATGTTGGGCCTCACATCCACCAAGTGGGGAAATGAATGTGTTTTTGTGGTTGTTTATCTCTTTTCTAAGATGGTGATTCTGGTTTCCTACAAGAAGAGTATCGCAACAAAGTCCACTACCAAGGTCTTCTTTGAACATGTCTGGGTACATTTTGGACTCCCACAAACCATTGTCTCAGATTGGGATAGTCGATTTCTCATCACATTCTGGTCGAGCCTCCGGTCAATGTTGGACACCAAGCTCACCAAGTCCACAACATTCCACCCCCAGACAGATGGCCAAACCAAGGTCGTAAATCGAATGATTGTGCATATCCTTCGCATTTATAATTCAAAGAACCCTCACACATGGGATGAGAGCCTTCCCTATGTGCAACATAGCTACAACTGAGCCCTGCATAACTCAACTGGCCATAACCCCTTTCAGGTGGGGTTTGGATTCCAACCATTGGGTCCCATAGATGTTTCACTTCCCCTTGCAGTCATCTCGATCAACTCATCTGCTAATCCAACTGAAGCTGACAAAGCCACCCGGTTCATTGAGAGGATCCAACACATCCACCAACAGTTTCAAGATATCCTATAGAGAAGGTAACCCCTTATATATTGATTCCCAATCACTTCAATCACTTTCACTCTCTTCCAAGATATTGAAAGGGTCCATTATAAAAGTACCCCAGTTTGGGGTGGCCCTTTAGGACATAGTCCAAAAGCCCTATTAGAGAAATTAACTCCTTGGGTATCCATGCAGCCTCATCTCATGTTCATTTCTGTAACCTTACTATATGATATCTAATCATACTATATGATCATACTCAAGGGATGCCCCATCAACAAGTCCAATGAAAAGTAAAAGCAACGCCATGATTAACATCAGGTGCCACATAAGTTTCAGGTGGGCGACAAAGTTTGGTTGCACTTGCAGAAATAACTCTTTACAGGACCCCATCAAAATCTTCTCCCACTATGTTATGGGTCGTACACCATCACCAAGGCCATGGGGGATAATTCTTTTGAGCTCAACATTCCTCCTTTCCTTGTCCTGCACCTAGTGTTCAACGTGGATGTCCTTCGCCCTTATTTCCCACCATTATTGGACACCTCATAAGTAGCAGAACAACTAACACCAACAAATATAAACCCTAAATGCATACAACAGGAATCCAATGATCATATTGTGGACACACATATCAAGGGTGCTTTACAACAAAGGATCTAGCTTTATCGAGTCGTCAAAGTGGGGCAACTCCTGCACCAAGGCAAGTGGCTCACCCAGGGCCAAATTCAACAGAAATTTACTCATTTGATGGGGGAACTCAAGAAAATGGATACCATAAATTCCTAAGGAGGGAGGATTGATCCAAGTGGATATTTATGGCCACCCACCTTTTCCAACTGGCTCAAAATAGTTTTCTGACAATTTTGGTAATTTACTATTTTTAGCAGTTTTCACTTCCGGAGCCGTTTTGAGGCCCTACATGATGTTTTTTGGGAAAAAATTTTTGTAATATGTAAGTTAGTTCAATATTTTGCCTAAAATGAATCTCCTCGATGATACCTTTCCAACAGGCTATCATACGCCTAAAACGGAGATCATATGCAAAAGTTACGACCCCGAGAAGTTGATGTACTAACTTACCCAAACGGGGCCCACATGACTTTTGGTGCTTCATCTCCTAGAGTTAGGTTTTTGGATGTCTATGGTTTTTGGAATTCCTTATTATGGTAAAAATTCCTTCAGAGACTCATTGTAATCATCTTCTTGTGAATGAGCGCAACCGTCACATCTCTTCTCAGAGATAAGCCACCACCATTCAAACAAGCTTGTTTTCGTTGCATTTTATAGTTTCATCTTATTTCATTGTTGAATAGAAAACCAGTTTTACTATATATTTGTTATTATGTGTTAATAACTTCTTAATAATATGTATTCATTTCATTCTGCTCATAAAATCTTGATCAGGTGCAGGCTAGGAAGAAGAGAGATCATGTACTTTGGATTATTGTGTGTTGAGAGACCTGTGAGAGATTGAGTGCTGCCTGGTTTCAGAAGCTGAGTGATGCCCTGGAACCGTTCTTGTGGATTCATATCCCTGGCTTAGGGGTGACCTATTTTTGAGACTAGGAACAACAATGTCTAAGGTTGGGTGGAACGTCCTTGGTTTGCAACCAGTTGGTGATTGGTTTTGTTAAATATAAGTCCTCTCCATCATGGTTTCCTTTTGTTGTATATTTATTTTCTTTGTGTATTAATTATTATCTCCGAGATTCAAATTTATAATGTAACTTCCTGCTCATTATTTTTGTGCATGGCATGCTTAAGCAGTCTTTTAAAGTCTAGCATGAATATTGATTATTGCATGTGGTTTTATTGTGTTTCTTCCATGTTTATTTATTAATTAATAATTATCAGAATTCAAAATTGTTTCAAGAAGTGGATTATTGGACTAGCGTGGCCAACCTAGTGGTGGTTGGGTATGTTATAGTCTACACAGTAGAATCATGGCATACATGTAGGGTTCCCTCAAAGAGAATTTTATTTTGTTGAAATAGTTATTTATTAGTGCACTTATTTTAAAGATTCATAACCCAAATAAGAATTTTGTGGTATTTATAGATGCATGGAAAGAAGGAATTGGTGGAGTCTTCACTCAAAATGGACATGTAATTAGTTATGAGTTTGGAAATATTAAAGAACATGAGAAGAATTATGCCACACATGATTTGGAGCTTACTTCCATGGTTCATGCATTGAAGATGTGGAGGAATTATCTCATGGGAAATAGATTTGAATTAAGGATAGACCATAGTGGTTTGAAATATCCTTTTGAGAAACCAACTTTAAATGTTGAGAAAACAAGGTGGTTGGAGTTTTTAAGTGAGTATGACTTTGACATCAAGCATATCAAAGAAAAATAAAATAAATTTGTGGATGCACTCAATAGAAGAGTACACCTCATGCATGCTACAACCCTTAGTATGCATCAATCATATTTAAAGAGAAGAATTTTAAATGTCGTAGTTACATACCAGCATTACCTACAGGTAAAAAAAGGTTTACAATAGGAAAATGTACATCATAAATTAAATATTATGAGATTAAGGAAGATGGACTACTTATGTATTTGAATAGAATTTATGTTCCTAGTTTTGGAGAAATTAGGAATTTGGTGTTAAAAGAAATGCATAATGCCCCATATGTCGAATATCCCGATTACCATAAAATAACTATATCAGTAATAAGCCAATTCTTTTGGCTGGGAATGAAGAAGGATGTCGCTGATTACATTTCCAGATGTATAGAATGTCAGAGAGTGAAGGATGAGCATAGATACCTATTGGGTTTGCTACAACCATTGCCAAATCCAGAGACGAAATGGGAAGTGATAACCATTTATTTTATAAATAAGTTGTCCAAGAAAACAAGGTAACGAGATTCAATAATGGTATTTGTAGATAAATTGACAAAGGATACTCATTTTGTTCCTGTAAAAATGACTCATATAACATCTAATATTGCATATTTTTACAAGAGGGATATTTCTATGTTGCATGGAATACCTAAGGCAATTGTCTTAGATAGAGATACAAAGTTCACTTCAAATTTTTGGAGGGGATTATTTAAAGGAATTGGCACAAATATGAATTTTAGCACAACATACCATCCATAGTCAGATGGGAAAACAGAGAGATTCAACCAAGTAATTGAAGACATGTTAAGAATGCATGTGATGGATAAGCCATATAAGTGGGAAGATTACTTGCATTTGGTTGAGTTTTCCTATAATAATGGGTATCAATATTCATTAAAGATGAGCCCATTTGAAGCTATGTATATTATAAAATGAAATACTCCAGTGAGCTTGGACAACCTAACAAACATAGTAGTACTTGGGCCAAAGTTTCTCAAGGATATGGTCCATTTGAGATATTGGATAGAATAGGGCTAGTTTCATACATGCTTACATTTCCTGCTTCCATGAATGTGCATAATGCATTTCATACCTATTTGTTGAAAAAGTATGTGCATGATCCTAATCATGTTATTGATTGGAATTTCATTCAGGTGGAGCCAAAAGGAGACTTTCAGGTCCAACCAGTGCACATATTGGACATAAAAGTCAAAGTGATCCAAAATCGAGTCATAGAGATGGTAAACTTTTAGTCGACATACTACGGTATTGAAGATTCCATGTGGGCAGAGTACCCGCGAATTGTTGAGGAATTTTGAAATTTTTGATTTATGTTTTCTATATGCACTAAGGACAGTGAAAAAATAATGGAGAGGGGAATGTAATACACCATTTTTGAGTCCCTACATTAAATAATGTATTTTGTTTATTTGATGAAAGGATAGATTTCTTGAACTATTGAAATAGGCCAGAGTGCCTAGGAAATGTAACACTTTTAACATTGCAAATAATAAAATACATTGTTGGTTGAAAGATAGACAAGGACAAGAGTTATAGGGGACTATGATTCCATGAGAGCGGGGGGTAAAGAGGTGACGTATTTTTATTATATTTTATTTACCCATATTGGTTTTAAGTGAGAAAAGTGGTTACATGAGCTCCTTGGGGGGGAGGCCATATGGTTCTTGATTTCCAAGTAAATATATAAACACCTCTTGTGGGTTAACTCATTCACTCTTTCAGTCTTTCACTTGTTCAATTCAATAATTCAACATTCCTTATTCATTTTGGTTCTTGGTTGGGACATGGGTGCAAATTGCGGAGGAAATAAGTTAGTATTGTGTTGGTTGTAGTAATTACTAGTGTATTGAAGCCATGAATTGGTGCATCTATTCCTGAGATGCATTGTCATGTGATAAACCTTGCTCACAGATGCGTATCCTGAGAGTCCCATCATGGATATTATTGATTAGATGCACTGGAGCCTTGGAAAGAAGTGGAAAAATTGAGGGACTTTGTGGTAGTGAAAGGGGTTCATTGGATTTGGGTGGTGCAGATCCAGGTGGATATCGGTGGCCACCCACCTTTTCCAACTAGCTGAAAACAATTTTCTGAAAATTTTGGTGATTTACTATTTTTAGGAGTTTTCACTTCTGGAGCCGTTTTGAGGCCCTAAATGATGTTTTTTGGGAAACTAGGTTTAAAATATATAAGTTCCTTCGATATTGTGCCTGAAATGATTCTCCTCGGCGATAAATTTCCAATGGGCTATGATACACCAAAAACGAAGATCGTATACAAAAGTTACGACCCCAGGAAGTTGATGTACTAACTTACCCAAACGGGGCCGACATGACTTTTGGCGCTTCATCTCCTAGGGTTAGGATTTTGGATGTCTAGGGTTTTTGGAATTCCTGCTTATGGTAAAAATTCCTTCAGAGCCTCATTATAATCATCTTCTTGTGAATGAGCGCATCTGTCACAACTCTTCTTAGAGATAAGTTGCCACCATTCCAGCAAGCTTGTTTCTGTTGCATTTTATAGTTTCAGCTTATTTCATTATTGAATAGAAAACCAATTTTACTATATCTCTGTTATTATGTGTTAAGTGTTGGGTATGTGTTATATTATTTTCATGTGTGTGTGTGGGCACGTCATGTTCGACAACTGCGTGGTCGTTTTTGTTATTTTTAGCGGACTTTGCTATTTTTAATGGTTTACTAAATTAATCTCATATTAAGGGATTAGGGTTTTGGTATCTATGGAATACCTAAAAACATTGTATATATTGTATGGTGAATGGTGAAATTCAATAATGAATATAAGAAAGGTTTTCTCGGTTGAGGGTTTCCAGTATAAAATCTCTGTGTACTCTGTGTATGAGCCATTGATTAAATTATGTTTTGCTTAAGAATCTATATGCATTGCTTTACTTCACGGGTTTAAAAATTACATGTGGTATCATAGCTCGTTTTTGGCTTCAAAGGGATGCCTTTACTGTTGAGGGTTTGTCTAGGTCTTTATAGATCAATTTTATCTTTGGTCTGTGATAAACCTGGGTTTAGTGGGAGCTTTTGCAGTGGTGATTTGAGTGCAGAAAGAGGAATGACAAGCTCTTCTAGAATCGAAATAGATAAGTTCAACAGTAAAAACTTTGAGATATGGATGCTGAAGATGGTGGACCTTCTTGTAGACAAAGAACAATGGATTGTTTTGGATCTTGGTACACAGCCTACTAGTACACCATCTACTAGCACACAGGCTACTGGTACACAACCTACTAGTACACAAACTACTAGTACACCACCTACTGGTATGTCAAAGGAATATTGGGAGAAGTTGGACAGAAGAGCAAGGAGTATTATTCGACTCTGCCTGGCAAATTCGATGTTGTTGAATGTCTCAGGAGAGTCTACAACCAAGGAACTATGGTATAAGTTGGGGAATTTGTATCAATTAGAGTCCCTGGTAAACAAGTTGTTTCTTTGAAAGAAGATGTATCAGCTTAGGATGGAAGATGGAGATTCTGTGACAGAACATCTAAATTCCTTTGATACTCTGGTAAGTCAACTTGTCTCTATTAATATTATGATAGAAGAAGAAGATAAGTGTATTACTTTGTTATGTTCTTTGCCAGACTCTTGGGATAATCTGGTTGTAGAAATTAGTAGTACCACTCAATCTACATTGAAGTATGAGGATGTAGTTTCATCTTTGTTATCTGAAGAGATGAGGCGAAAAAGAATGGATGGTCATATCACATATGCTTTATTTGTAATAGGTTGTACCCAAGACATGAATCCTGGCAAGCCTTTAGGGGGGGGATATAAATCTATAGGTAGATCTAAGTCTCCTAGAAAATCTTTGAGGAAATGTTGGAAGTGTGGTAAAACAGGGCATTATAGGAAAGATTGCAAGTCTAAGAAGGTTGAAAAACCAAAGGGATTTGATAGTACCTCTTCCATAGAGGTGAAAACCTCCACTGAAGAAGGAGGTGATGTTTACCAAGCATCTACAAGTACACATACAGACCGCGATGTATGGTTGATCGACTCAGGTGCATCATACCATATGACTCCTCATAGGGAGTGGTTTTCTGAATATGAAAAATATGATGGTGGTCATGTATTCCTAGGAGATGAATCGACAACAAAAATCCTGGGACGTGGAAGGGTTAAGTTGTTGCTAAAATATGGAAGGATTAGAACACTCCCTGGGGTTCTGCACATTCCAAAACTTGCCAAGAGACTAATATATGTAAGCAAGTTGGATGATGCAGGAGTGGATACTGTATTTGGAAAGAACACTTGCAAGATGGTACGAGGGGCAATGGTGTTGATGAGGGGAATTTGGTGTGGAACTTTGTACAAGTTGTTGGGAAGAACTTATACTAATGGGTGTAACATTTTTGTTTTCCTCGAGTAGACAAATAAAGAAGACAAGACCAATATCGTCCCTGAAAAGAAGACCATGTTGTGGCATCAAAGAATGGGGCATATTGGAGAAAAGGGCCTTCAAACACTACACAGTAAAGGCATGGTCGTAGGTATGTCTAATTGCACTCTGGATTTTTATTTCTGTGAACATTGCATATATGGTAAATAGAATCGAGTAAGATTCCCATCTAGTGCTACAAGAGCAAAGGGGATCTTAGAGTTGATACACAGTGATGTGTTTGGAACTGTTCCTGTTCCATCCCTAGGTTAATCCATGTATTATGTTTCATTCATAGATAATTTTTCAAGGAACACATGGATTTATTATCTCAGAAATAAATCTGAGGTATTTGATCAATTTAAAGAGTTTAAGGCTCTGGTAGAAAATCAGATAGAGAAGAAAATAAAGGTACTGAGAACAGATAATGGTGGAGAATTCTGCGGAAATGAATTCAAAGAATTCTATAAGAAGTGTAGTATAGTGTTGGAGCCGGAAGTCACTCCTGGATTTCTTACAGGAGCAGAGCCTGATGCCCATCAGTTTAATGTCACGATTTGTTTGGAAGGGGTGATCAAATGGAAGCAAACTCAGAACAGTGGCCTCAGCTCAGAAACTAGGCCAGGCATGCATGAACGAGTGAGGTCTTGATAAACTTCAAACAGTGAGTTGTAATAAAGGGTGAGTAGGGGGAAGACTTCATGAGAAGGGTGCAAGGGTCTGCTACATGCATCAAGCTTCTAACAGAATGTGAGAGCAGGCATTTGAAAACAAGATCTTCTTACTTCCAAATGCAGGAAACCAGAGAAAACAACAATGCAACAATAAATCATTTATCATAATAGAACTGTGTTAATTCATACGAAGCATTCAATCATGAACTCTCCAGCAAGAGGTGAAACATAGATGGAAAAGGAAAACTACTTGTTATAAACCAAGAAATCTCAAACACTGATACATAACCCAGAAAGCTAGAATGTTTACTGAAACTTTATAGTCGAGAGCTTAGCTCTACCATCGATCGATACAAAAATGGCAAAAATACCTTCATATACTCAAACTAACAACATCAACAAAATCGAGACGTAGCATTGAAGGCTTTGCGTCTGCATGGCTTCTGACAACACAGAGCTGCAATCTTTGGATGGTCGTACAACTTATGGCAGACGCGATCGATCTTCTGACAGTTTCTTCAGCGATTCGACGTGCCTTTAATTCATTGCAGAACCTTCCCATTATGGCGGAGACAATGTCTAACCACCATCAACCGCTTCAATAGCTTCTTCTTGGGATTGAGGACGATCTGGCCAAATCAGCGCTTTGGGATATGGAAGACTCCTCGCGCTGCCACCTGGAATAACTGAATAACTTGACGAATAGGCATGAAGGCCAGCACAGAGAGTGGGGCTCATGGTAGGGGGGGGGATGGCGTCAGATTATGAGGACATGGAAGAGGAGTGGCGAGGGATGAGGAGGGCGACAGAGGAGGGCACATGGTGGAAGACAACAGGTGGAAGGGGAGGAAGACGAGGGATACTGGACTTGCTTTTTGGCAAGAGGCTGACGTGGAAAGGAGCGGGACACATGGCCAGCGGCAAGTGGATGATGAGAAGGAGGGTGGACCACGTGGACCAAAGAGGGGAGGTGGATGGATGACACATGGAAGCACAAGAAAGGTGGAAAGGAAGATGACGCGTCGGGAGAAGGGCCCACACGGGTTAAAGGCAGGGTAGCTGAGAGCGATGAAGCCGTCCATGAGCCGTTGATCCGGGCTCCTTGATCGTGACCGCTGAATCATTGTGCACCATTGATCTGGGCGTGCAAATCGCAGTCGTCCAAAATTGATTCCTGTTTAACACAGACGCATAGTGCCCAAAACTTAGGACAAGTGGGTTTTAATCCACTCCTTTGCAATCTAACCCCCCCTTACAATAAATATCGCTAACATTTGGCTCCATGGGGGATAGAGTCGTCCCTGTGATGCTCTAAGAACTCTTTTGCAGATTTAGTGCCTTTGTTGTTGGGATATGGAGTCATTTATTAGTCCAAAAAACAAAATTAGAAACAATATGTACAAAACAAAACAAAAAGAGCCAACTGTGGCTCACAGAAAACATTGTTTCAAGAAACGCCCATTCACTGGGCCACTAGAAACTTCTTCGCCTTCCAGATCTTGCAACCTGTATGTGTTGTTTTCAAATACTTCAAGGATCTTGAAAGGCCCAAACCAGAGGGCATCAAATTTACTATGTTTTCCCTTGTCCTGTCTGGGTGCATCCCACTTGAGCACCAGATCACCCTGCTTGAACTCTTTCTTTTTTCTCTTCCTGTCAAAAGCCTGCTTGGTCTTCTGCTGGTGATTGTAGGCTTTGTCCCTGACCTGTTCTCTGATCTGCTGTACTTCCACCATCTGATGAATCCTTCTGAGCACATGGTTAGGCTCTCCTTCAAGGCCTTGGAGGAATTTAGCCACAGATAAGGAGAGTTGAGTGGGGAAAAAAACCTCTATTCCATAAACCAGCTGGAATGGTGAGATGCCCAGTGATTTCTTTGTTGTTACCCGATCAGCCCAAAGAGAAAATTTGAGCTTTGAGTCCCAGGCCCTTTTATTTTCTTCCAGTAGCTTCTTGATAAGATTGATTAGGATTTTATTGGAAGACTCTGCCAGTCCGTTCCCTTGAGGATAGTAGGGAGTAGAATGAATCAGTGAAATTTCGAACTGTTCACAGAATTTGACCAGAGGCTCAGACCGAAAGGGAGAGGCATTATCAGTGGAAATTCTACTGGGACAACCGAACCTTGTTATGATGTCCTCTAGGAAACTGATAATTAATTTGTGAGAAGTGCTTCTGGTAGGGACATCTTCTATCCATTTGGTGAAGTAGTCGGTTGCAGTCAGAATCCATCTGTGCTGGCCACTTGAGGGAGGATGAATTTCCCCGATGAAGTCCAATCCCCACTGCTTAAAGGGTGCTGAGACTACCACAGGTTTTAAGGGAAGGGATGTGAGCTGCTGCTTTCCTGAGAATTTTTGGCACTTGATACAAGCTCTGATTTCTCTGCAGACATCAGGAAATAAGGTGGGCCAATAATACCCGTCTTGGAGGATCTTGTGCGCTGTGGTCTTCCAAAAATGATGACCTCCACAGAGTCCTCTATGGAAATCAATCATAACTTTCTGTGCCTGTTGTGGGTCCAGACACCTTAGGAGTACCCCCAGAGGGTCCTTCCAATACAAGGTTTGGCCAATGAGGCAATACCTGACAACTTTGAGCTTTAAAGCTCTTACCTTGCTTTTTTCCATCCCATCAGGAGGCTTCAACTCTTGCAGAAAATACAAGATATCCTTGTACCAGGCACATGTTGCTAGTGGCAAAGCTCTCGAGGAACTACTGTTGGATGACTCAGCTTGCTCGCTGATGCAATTGATTCCCATGACCCTACAATTGGATTCAGCCAGCAAATTGGCTAAACCCTGCCCCTTTACCAGCTTGGTGGGCTTAATCTCCAGATCAAATTCTAGGATCTTAGCGATCCATTTACTTCTCCTCCCGTCTATGTCAGGCTGTATAAGAATGTCCTTCACAGAGGTTGAAGGGACATATGCAGTGATCTTTGAATGCAAGACATAGACTCGGAAAGCCTTGAGGGCTTTCACCAGGGCATAAGCCTTCTTCTCCATGATCTCGTATAGAAGTTCTGCATCTCTCAGTGCCTTGCTAAAGAAAGCAATAGGCTGCTCTTGTCCTTGATCATTTTTCTGCAGTAAGACTGCTGCTACTGTATCAAAAGAAGCAAAAGAAAATATCAGAAAATCTTTGGAATAATCGGGACTGATTAGCACAGGTGCCTCAGTCAACGCTTTCTTTATTCGGACAAAAGATTCTCTGGGCTCRRAGGTCCATTTCACTTCATTCCCCTTCTTGAGCATGGTTGTGATGTGTTTCACCAACTCAGCAAAATTTGAAACAAACCTTCTCAGAAAATTAATCCTTCCCAAAAATGCCTGAACCTCTTTCTTAGATCTGGGAAGTGACAGGGCATGAATTGATTCTACCCTGTCAGGATCAATTCTTACTCCCTCTGCTGATACTATATGGCCTAACAACTTTCCCTCCTGCATGGCAAACAATGATTTTTTGGGGTTTAAAGATAGGCCATACCTCCGACACTTCCTGAAAACCTTCTTCAAGTGGTGGCAGTGTTCTTTATCAGTCTTGGAGAAAACTGTGATGTCATCTAGATATATCACCACAAACTGATCCTTCTCCCCGATGAAGGCTATGTCCATGGCTCGCTGAAATGTTGCTCCTGCGTTCATCAGTCCGAAAGGAATTTTGGCATACATGAATGTGCCCCAAGGAGTGGTGAAGGTTTCTTTTTCCCTGTCCTCAGGCATGACTGATATCTGATTGTAGCTAGAGAAACCATCAATCATGGATATTCTGGAAGCACCAGTGACCTTCTGCAATATGTGCTCCATGTTGGGAAAAGGATAATTATCCTTCCTTGATCTCCTGTTCAGGTTTTTGAAATCAACACAGAGTCTGATTTCGCCATTCTTTTTTCTTACTGGGACCAAATTGGCTACCCAGTCAGAATATCTCAAGGGGACAATGATCTGGGCATCCAGCAGATTTTTCACTTCCCTCTCCATGACAGGTAGTAGCATGGGATTTATCTGTCTCAGCTTCTGCTTGAAAGGCTTAGCCTCTTCTTTCAGTGGGATCTTGTGCTCAATGACTGATGCTTCATACGTCTTGAGATCTTCGTAGGTCCATGCAAACACATCAACAAACTCTCTCAGCAACTTAGTATATCCGACCCTCTGCTCCTCATTCAAACTTCTTGACAGCTTGACCAATTTAGGCTCCTCAGGTGTGCCTATGTTGCACTCAGCTGTATCAACATCATCACCTGAGATTCTTCCCCTTACTGCCACATCATTTCCATCGAACAATCTTTCTAATGGGATCAGACCTCTTGGTATGTGATTGCTTGGTAGTTGAATAATCTGGTGGTTAGCCATTTCATTCAAAAACTCCTCAGGGTGGTGGTCACTTTCCATGTCAGAATCCTCATCTATGTGTAATGCAGAAAAGTCATCCACAGATTGGAGAAACTTTTCGATCTCCTGATCATCCTCGAATACCTTCCAATGCTTGACATTGTCTAGTATAGAGGGTCTGTATTTTATTTCAACATCGGACCTGTCAGTGGGCAGTGCAGGAACTACGTGTAGACTAGATGTGAAAGCTAAATAGTCGGTTGAAGCATTTTCCTCCCTCGAAATGTAGGAAATGTTAAAAGCCAGGAAAAAATTATCAACCGGGTCCCATACTTCATTCCTATAATTCCTGAGCCGAGGATTTTTAGCCTGATAAATGTTTTTTACCTGCTGGACAATCAACTCTGTGTCCCCAAACACGGCCATTTCTCTTATTTCCATCTGCTGCGCAACCCTTAATCCCAGAACCAGAGCCTCATATTCTGCTACATTGTTGGTGACTTCAAATTCCAGCTTGTATGACATAAATATGATCTCTTGAGAGGGGGATATGAATACCACCCCGACACCTGCACCTATACTGGAGGAAGCTCCATCAAAGAACATCTTCAAAACATAGGTGGTTGGAGGGGGTGTCTCCTGATTATGAATGGGCTGCTTTTTGATCTGTAAAGGAGCCTCAGAGGTGTGGTTAAGCTGTAGTAAACTAGAGCCTAAATCAGTATCCAAAGCATAGATGGGGTGATTGGTAGGGTTGGCTTCATCACTGATTATGTAGGCTAATTGGGCTTCTCTGTACAGTCTCCTATGTTCCCCTCCAAAGACTGGAATGGTGGCATATGTGAGATCCATATGCAGGGTTTCCCCCAGTCTCTTTATCCAGGATCTTGACAACAACATGCCAAACTTAGGGGGGACATCAGCTACCACAATATCCATGACCATACTCTTCATGGGCAGCTGAAAAAGGGAAACTACCAGGTCCTTAATGACTCCCAAATATTGTACCCTTCTGGAGTCGAAATAATAGAGTTCATGATAAGCTCGGGTGACTTCCAGTCCTAATTCCTCCATGACAGTTTTGGGCATGAGGTTGTGGGAGGCCCCTGAGTCCATAAGGCAATTATGCAGTACCTTGTCATGTATGTTCAGGGAGGTGTAGAAGGGAGGGGATGAATCATTTATGTCTTCTACCATGGGACCTAGGACAACTGCAGGCCTTTCATCTTGGAGGTTTATGGAGTCTGTGAGAGGATATGAGGCTTCGGATTTTAACAGCTCAGAGAAGCGCTTTTTGAATTCCCCATGTTTAATTAACTCAGTGAGTGGCACAGGAATTCTGATCTTTTGAATCTCATGTTCAAAATTGAAAGAAGACATGGGCTTTGGGATTTCTCTAATTTCAGGAACATGATTATGAACAATGGTAGAAAGAGGTTGAGATTTCTTACCTCTGTGACTGTCTGCTAGCTCATTAGCAGGTTTCTATGTTCTAGTGGATGGCTCAGGAACATCAGGTGCTGCTCTTTTTTTGGATCTCAGGTTATATCTTCCTTGGCCACCACTAGCTTTATCTTCTTTGCTCAATTCATTTAGCTGACTGTTTAGGAGAGATTCCTCATATGCTGATTTGGTCAGATGAGGAAAGGGGGGAGTGACTTCTAAACTATGGATTTTGGGCTCAGGCTCGTCTATTTCATCTTCTTCTTCGTTAGCCACAAAATTGTTCTGGAAGGGAGCCTGAATTCTTTGGTCATCTCTATCTCTTCCCCTCTCTCCGTGCACAGTCGAAGGAGCAATATTATTTGGCCTCCCGAAACCCCCTTTATTTTCGGTGTTCTGATGGCTCTTATACATTTGCTTCCTTTCCACCTTTAATCTCTCCACCTCTTCTTTAAGGAGGTGCATAACTCGGGCCAGCTCATTTACTTGAGTGTGGGGCATTGATGGGCCGAAAGTTGAGGATTCCGATTTTTCCTTTCTTCTGTCTGTGTCGGCCTGGTTCCTCAGTCTATTAGCTGCTAATATGTTGGATTCCACCTCTATAGCTGCATCTTGCATCTAAGCTAAAGAGGTGGCTCTTAATAAAAGACAGAATTTAGTGTCAAATGCACCGGCATAGGAAATCTGAGCAGATGCTTCAAAGGGTTTTACCTCTACAGGAATCTTGTTATACATCTTATTGAATCTTTTGGAGAAGTCACATACTGACTCTCCTTCCTGCTTTTTCAGAGACCCAAACTCAGTCATGTAATATATGTAATCTTTTCTATCTCCCCACTACCTCAGGAAAACAGTATCCAGAGCTTTGATCCTAGCAATAGATCCAGGGGCCAGTCCCCTAAACCATTTTCTAACTTCACCATCCAAGCTCTGAACAAAGACTCTCATCTAGACATCTTCGTTTTCAATGTTCAAATTGTCTGCATAACTGTAGAAAGCAGCCAGGTGCTCTTCTGTAGTTATGTCTCCTTCCCCGGTGAACTTGGGCATGTACTTCAAGTAGTCTCCGGCATGGAGAGGATTCATAGGATGAGGTAGGACTAAGGGAGCATATCTAGCAGCGACTATGGAATCCATTCTGGTCAGAGGGGGATTAACACCAGCCATAGGGATATTAGGTGGAGGAGGGCTAGGAGGAGAAGGAGTGTGACCGGGAGATGTGAGGAAAAAGGTTCTGACGGGAGATGAGGGAGAAAATAGAGAGAAGTCTAATGGACCAGAATGCGCAACTTCTTCTCTCTGTGCAACAGTAGTAATAAATAGAGGGGTAGTGAAACCTCCTGAAAAATGTTGGAGTGAAGGCACAACTTCTAGGGAAGGGGGAGTGACAAGGATCTCTCCCTCTGACACTAGACCAGGAGGAGAAAACTCAACAGGAACACTCCCAAAATTTAGAAAATGAGAAATCTCAGAGGGAGGACGACTAGGAAGCTGCGAATAAGAAAATGGAGTTCTCACAAACGGGGAGGGCGTATTAGCTGTTTCAGCGACGAAAACTTCTTTTGCAGCTCTCTTTCCCTTCCTGCGCACTGCTTCCACGTCAGCTTCTGGTGTAGCTAAAGGAAAGTGTGGGTTAGACCTCGTGTGTCTGCCTCTCGAAGCCACAATTGATAGAGTAGGTCTTCCCCAGCGGAGTCGTCACAATGGAGTCGCCAGGTGCACAGTAGTAATCTTCAAGTTCTGATATCTGATGCACCTTCAGAATCAGTTGATCTTTGTCGTTCAATCCCGGGGAAAATATTCAACATCGTCCCCGGCAGCGGCGCCAGAAATGTTGGAGCTGGAAGTCACTCCTGGATTGCTTACAGGAGAAGAGCCCGAAGCCCATCAGTTTAATGTCACGATTTGTTTGGAAGGGGTGATCAAATGGAAGCAAACTCGGAACAGTGGCCTCAGCTCAGAAACTAGGCCAGGCATGCATGAACGAGTGAGGTCTTGATAAAATTCAAACAACGAGTTGTAATAAAGGGTGAGTAGGGGGAAGACTTCATGAGAAGGGTGCAAGGGTCTGCTATAGGCATCAAGCTTCTAACAGACTGTGAAAGCAGGCATCTGAAAACAATATCTTCTTACTTCCAAATGCAGGAAACCAGAGAAAACAACAATGCAACAATAAATCATTTATCATAACAGAACTATGTTAATTCATACGAAGCATTCGATCATGAACTCTCCAGCAAGAGGTGAAACATAGATGGAAAAGGAAAACTACTTGTTATAAACCAAGAAATCTCAAACACTGATACATAACCCAGAAAGCTAGAATGTTTACTGAAACTTTACAGTCGGGAGCTTAGCTCTACCATCGATCGATACAAAAATGGCGAAAACGCCTTCATATACTCAAACTAACAACAACAACAAAATCGAGACGTAGCATTGAAAGCTTTGCGTCTGCATGGCTTCTGACAACACGGAGATGCAATCTTTGGATGGTCGTGCAACTTATGGCAGACACGATCGATCTTCTGACAGTTTCTTCGGCGATTCGACGTGCCTTTAATTCATTGCAGAACCTTCCCATTATGGCGGAGACGATGTCTAACCACCATCAACCACTTCAATAACTGCTTCTTGGGATTGAGGACGATCTGGCCAACTCAGCGCTTTGGGATATGGAAGACTCCTCGTGCTGCAACTTAGAATAACTGAATAACTTGATGAATAGGCATGAAGGCCAGCACGGAGAGTGGGGCTCATGGTAGGGGGGGGGATGGCAGGGGGGGGGATGG
Source organism: Picea engelmannii (assembly GCA_009831015.1). Lineage (NCBI taxonomy): Eukaryota > Viridiplantae > Streptophyta > Pinopsida > Pinales > Pinaceae > Picea > Picea engelmannii. The sequence continues at coordinate 80,977 of ML827131.1, read as the reverse complement.
CGTCATATTATGAGGACGTGGAAGAGGAGTGGCGAGGGATGAGGAGGACGATAGAGGAGGGCACATGGTGGAAGACAATAGGCGAAAGGGGAGGAATACGAGGGATACTGGACTTGCTTTTTGGCAAGAGGCTGACGTGGAAAGGAGCGGGACACATGGCCAGCGACAAGTGGATGATGAGAAGGAGGGTGGACCACGTGGACCAAAGAGGGGAGGTGGATGGATGACACATGGAAGCATGAGAAAGGTGGAAAGGAAGATGACGCGTCGGGAGAAGGGCCCACACGGGTTAAAGGCAGGGTAGCTGAGAGGGATGAAGCCGTCCATGAGCCGTTGATCCGGGCTCCTTGATCATGACTGCTGAAGAGTTGCGTCCCTGATTCCGGACCTCCCCCCTCCGCTTAAAGGTAGAAAGGCGGGGGGGGGGGGGGGGGGGGGGGGGNTTGCCTTCATCACTATTGATCTGGGCGCACCGATCTGGACCGTTGGAGAGGTGCGCCCCCCATTCCGGACCCCCCCCGGCTTAACAGTCGGAAGGCAGGGGGGGTCCAGAATTCGCTGTGTGTCGTTGATCCGGGCACGCAAATCCCAGCAGTCCAAAATTGATTCCTGTTTAACACAGACGCATAGCGCGCAAAACTTAAGACAAGTGGGTTTTAACCCACTCCTTTGCAATCTAACCCCCCCTTACAATAAATATTGCTAACATATAGCAAGGAAGAAGACTACTCCATACACTCCTCAACTGAATGGAGTTGTAGAAAGGATGAACCAGACACTAATGGAAAAATCAAGGAGCATGCTCAACGTTGTTAGGTTAGGAGAATAATTCTTGGCAAAGGCAGTGGGTACAACATGTTACCTGGTCAATCAATCACCTTCATCAACATTGGATGATAAAAATCCACACAAGGTATGGTCCACAAAGAAATCCTCTCTTCAACATATTAGAGTGTTTGGCTATGATGATTATGTACATGTTCCAAAGGAAAATAGGAGTAAGCTGGATAAAAAGGCTGAAAAGTGTATCTTTATTGGTTATAAAGATGTTGTGAAAGGTTATAAGCTTTGGAACCTAGAAACCAAGAATATTTTTTACAGTCGAGATGTTGTTTTCAGAAAGGTAAAAGATGTGTCAAAGCAATAATTCCTACCAAAGCAAGATGAACCTGAGAAAATAAATCTTGATTTGGATGATGCAAAATCTGAATCATCTAAAGAAGAGGAAGCAGAAGAAGAAGAAGAATAAGAACCTCATACCCCAATATTGAGGAGATCAGTGAGACATTAAAGGCAACCAGAAATGTATAGACCACCTGATTTCCATTCCAATTTTTATTTATCTATTACTGATGATGATCCCATAACTGTCAGGGAAGCAGTGAATTAAGAGGATAGTAAACTAAGGAAGAAGGCCATGGTTGAAGAAATGGATGCCTTGGATAAGAATGAGGCATGGGATATAGTTGATTTTCTAGATGGAAGAAAATATGTTGGTATCAAATGGTTGTTTAAGAAGAATTTTAATGCACAAGGTAAAGTGGAGAAATACAAAGCTCGGTTAGTAGCAAAAGGTTATTCCCAGGTAGAGGGAATTGACTTTGGTGATATTTTTTCTCCTATTTCTAAGTTAAATTATATTATATTTCTTTTATCTATTGTTGTTGCTTTTGATCTTGAAGTGGAACAGATGGATGTGAAGACAACATTCCTACATGGGGATCTGGAAGAAAAAATCTACATGAAGCAACCAAAAGGATTTGTAGTGAAGGGAAAGAAAGAGATGGTCTGTAAGATAAAGAAGTCACTATATGGTCTGAAGCAATCACCTAAGATTGGTACCAAAAGTTTGACACATACATCCTTGGATTGGGATTTGTAAGAAGCAGGGCTAATCACTGTGTATATTCCAAGCAAGTTGGTAATCACTTCATTTATGTAGTGTTGTATGTTGATGACATGTTGTTGGTAGGAAATAACATGGATGTTATCAAGGAGGTGAAATCACAAATATTCTCCAAATTTGACATGAAGGATCTCGATGCTTCTAACTATATTATGGGAATGGAGATTAAAAGAGATCGTGCAAACAAGAAACTCTACTTGAATAAGAGAGAATATGTTGAGACAATATTGCAGAGGTTTAATATGCATGGAAGTAAACCGGTCAAGGTTCCTATTACTATAGGTGTAAAGTTATCTGCAGATCAGTGTCCCAAGACATAGGAAGAAGAAGAGGACATGTCCCATGTTCCATATGCTAGTGTAGTTGGCAGTTTGATGTATGCAATGGTCTGTACTAGACTGGACATTGCACATGCAGTGGGAGTTTTGAGCAGGTATATGTCAAAACCAGGGAAGGGGCATTGGGCAACAGTAAAGAGGGTATTCAGGTATCTTCGTGGCACTACAAGTTATGGAGGATTGGACAGAGTGGGGGACATACATGGCTTTGTTGATGTAGACTGGGTTGGAGATCTGGATCGCAGAAGATCTACAAGTGGGTATGTGTTTAACCTATTTGGAGGAGCAATCAGTTGGATGAGCAAAAGACAAGATGTAGTGGCACTCTCAACTACAGAAGCTGAATACATGGCAACCACTCATGCAAGCAAGGAAGAAGTATGGTTACAAAGATTGTGTTGAGGTATTGGGTTGGTACAACAAGCAATCAGATTATATTGTGTCAGTCAGAGTGCAATCTTCCTGGAAAATAACCCACCTTATCATTCAAAGACAAAGCATATTGATGTTTAGTATCACTTTGTGAGAGACATGGTTGAGGAAAATAAGGTGTTGCTGGAAAAGGTTGACACTTTGAAGAATGTTGCAGATCCATTGATAAAGTCTGTGAGCACAGAAAAGTTCTCTTGGTGTAGAGTAACAATGGGCATTGCTACCCTGGATTGTTGACTATATAATCCCTTGGACCCAAAGATGCAAAGAAAACAACAAGTGGGAGAATGTTGGATATGTGTTATATTCTTTGCATGTGTGTGTGTGGGCGCGTCATGTTCGACAACTGCGTGGTCTTTTTTTCTATTTTTAGCGAACTTTGCTATTTTTAGTTGTTTACTAAATTAATCTCAGATTAAGGGATTAGGGTTTTGGTATCTACGGAATAACTAAAAACATTGTATATATTGTATGGTGAATGGTGAAATTCAATAACGAATATAAGAAAGGTTTTCCCAGTTGAGGGTTTCCGGTATAAAATCTTTGTGTACTATGTGTATGAGCCATTGATTAAATTATTATTTTCTTAAGAATTTATATGCATTGCTTTACTTCACAGGTTTAAAACTTACATTAAGCACCTGTTAATAATCTGTATTAATTTAGTTCTGCTCATAAAATTCGGATCAGGTGCAGGATAGAGAGAAGAGAGATCATGTACATTGAATTATTGTCTGTTGAGAGGTCTATGAGATATTGGGTGTTGCCTGGTTTGGGAAGCTGAGTGATGCCCTAGAACCTTCCTAGTGGATTCATATCCCTGGCTCGGGAGTGACCTGCTGTTGAGACTTGGAACAACAATGTCTAAGGTTGGGTGAAATGTCCTTGATTTGCAACTAGCTGGTGATCGGTTTTGTTAAATATAAGTCCTCTCCATCATGGTTTCCTTTGGTTGTATATTTATTTTCATTGTGTATTAATTATTATCTCTGAGATTCATATTTATAATGTAACTTCTTGATGGTTATTGTTGTGCATGGCATGCTTAAGCATTCTTTAAAAGTATAGAATGAATATTGATTATTGCATGTGTCGTTATTGTGTTTCTTCCATGTTTATTTATTAATTAATTATTATCAGAATTCAAAATTGGTTCAAGAAATGCATTATTGGAGTAACGTGGCCAACCTAGTGGTGGTTGGGTATGTTATAGTCTACACAGTAGAATCATGGAATACATGTAGGGTTCCCTCAAACTAGTAATGGAATACCTCCTTGAGGAATTGATCCAGGTGGATATTAGTGGCCACCCACCTTTTCCAACTGGCTCAAAATAGTTTTCTAGCAATTTTGGTAATTTACTATTTTTAGCAGTTTTTCACTTCCAGAGCCGTTTTGCGGCCCTAAATGATGTCTTTTGGGAAACCAAGGAGAAATATGCTATTTCCTTCCATATTTCCCCTAAAATGAATTTCCTCGACGATACCGTTCCAATGGGCTATCATACGCCTAAAATAGAGATCGTATGCAAAAGTTACAACCCTGGGAAGTTGATGTACTAACTTACCCAAACGGGGCCCACATGACTCTTGGCGCTTCATCTCCTAGGGTTAGGTTTTTGGATGTCTAGGGTTTTTGGCATTCTTTTTTATTGTAAAAAGGCATTCAAAGCCTCATTTTAATCATCTTTTGGCGAATGAGCATAGCCTTCACATCTCTTCTCAGAGACAAGCTGCCACCATTCCAGCAAGCTTGTTTCCGCTGCATTTTACCATTTCTTATTATTTCCTTACTGAATAGAAAACCAATTTTACTTTATCTCTATTATTTTTTATTAAGAACCTGTTAATAATATGTATTCATTTTATTCTTCTCATAAAATCTGTATCAGTGGTATCCGAGTGGTCTTCTCCTTGTCATTCTAATGCATGTCCCCAACGAGGTCGAAGTACAAAGAGGTGGGTCTCAATCTTGTTTCTATTGAGGAAAAAATCTCTCGCATGCCCAAGTGACCTCTCATGGCAGGAGAAAATAAAGATGACGGGAAAAGAGATCCTTTCAAACTATTGATTGAGGAAGCCCTCACACAACAAATGAACGATATGATGGATAGTTTCGCAAAATCCCTTCAACAGCTACCAACAGGCGACACATCTTCTTAGCGGTAGCCAGAAGAACTTCATCTCAATAGAGGTCATCAAGTGATTGGCCCTTTCGACAATGCCGAACCCAAAACCCTACACCATTGGATGGCTCTGCCAAGGAAGCAATCTTTGTGTCAGCCAACAATGTCAACTGTTGTACAACATCAATCCCTTCAAAGGCGAGGTATTATGTGATATTTCTCCCCTCGAAGTTTGTGATGTTCTTTTGGGCCAACCTTATTTATGAAAATGTCATGTTGTATATGAGTCTAGGCCTGATAGTGTTATTATTACTTTGAACAGGAAATTGTATAGGATACTCGAGGCAGTCCCACCTAGTGTTATTTCCTTGATATTTGTTAAGCAATGCGGGAAGGTCATCTCTCAGATGGGGAAGTTTGTATTCTTCATGATTCACTCTTAGAATAAGTGAAATATCACAACCACATCCAAGGTCTCTGCGGCCGACCTCTACACATAGCAAAAGAAAGTAGATAAGGTCGTGGAAGAAAACTTAGATATCCTCTTCTCACCTATCGGGGTACCTCTGCAATACCAATTCAAGCACCCCATCGATATGACCCCTAGTGCACCACTGCCTAATGGGCCAGTCTATTGCTACTCTCTATTAAAGAATGAGGAGATCAAGTGACATATACAAGAACTTCTCCACAAGGGGAACATTTTTCCCATATCATCACCTTGCGGGAGCTCGATTGTCTTGGTATAGAAGAAATATGGAACCTGGTGAATCTGCATTGATTACCGGGCTCTGAATAAAATCACAATCAGAAACCAGTACCCGATTCCTCGAATCGACGAACTCCTTGATCAACTCACTGGGGCCAAATACTTCAGTAAGAGTAATCTGAAGTCTGGATACCACTAGGTCCCGATAGAATAGACAGATGTATGGAAGATTGCCTTCAAGTCAAAGGAAGGCCTTTTTGAATGGTTGGTCATGCCCTTTGGTTTGAAAATTGCTCTAACAACTTTCATGAGGATGATGGACGATATCCTGCGACCATTCACCAATACTTTTGTAGTGGTGTATCTAGATGACATTCTCATTTACAACAAGACTTGGGCTGAACACTTGCAACATATTCAACAGGTTTTGCACACCCTGCAACAACACAAGCTATACATCAACTTGGAAAAATGATCCTTCGGCATGGATAGGTTCCATTACCTGGGCTATATCATTGATCAACATGGCGTACATGTGGATCCAACCTAGATCCAATTCATCCATGACTGGCCAGCCCCAACCATGCTCATTGAGCTTTGGAGCTTCTTGGACCTTGCCAATTTCTACCACAGGTTCGTGTTGGGATTCTCCCATATTGCATGTGCCCTCGGCCAAATAACAAGGGGTGGTGGTAAGGACAAATTTTTGTAGGGCTAGTCCCAACAACAAGCGTTCAATGATTTGAAGTAACGCTTGTGATCATCCCCAGTAATTTCACTACTAGACCTGTAACAACCCTTTGAGATCGAGACAGATGCTTCAGACTATGTTGTGGGCGTCGTTCTCACTCAGCATGGCCACCACGTGGGCTATCATAGTAATACACTATCATATGTCGTTCTTAAGTACCCTACTTACGACATAGAAATGTACTCCATTGTGAAATCATGTTGCGAGTAGAGACATTAAATTCTTGGGAAGGAGATAGTCATCCCCACTGATCATAAGCCACTACAGTTCATGCAGGCACAAGGAAAATTGCAGAATGACCACCATTAAAAGTGGTCCACATACTTGTAGCAATTCCACCTCAACATTAAGTATAAAACAGGAAGCACCAATCACGTCGTTGATTGCCTTAGCAGACCGCCAGTCGCAACACTCACCAACTCTATGAGACAGACCTGGACTTCGCTACCACCTACCAAATGCTAGGTGAAAACACAATTGTCGATAATTTCCATCTTCAAGATGGGTAGTTGTGTCGTATTGGCCATATATGTTTTTCATCAAGTGAGTGATCAAAGATGATCTACGAATCCCACTATAGCCAGGTCATGGAAGGACACTTTGGCGTCGAAAAGACAGTGGCGATGAGATAAAAAGATTTCTACTGGATGAAACTTTGACAGGAGGTCATCAAGTATATCAGGTCCTGCACGGCCTGTGTTATTACCAAACCAACCACTAAGAATAAGGGCATGTACACCCCTCTTCCTACTCCTGACAGACCATGGGAATCCATATCAATGGACTACATGTCGGGCCTCCCGTCCACTAAGCAGGGAAATGATTGTGTTTTTGTGGTTGTTGATTGCTTTTCTAAGATGGCGATTTTGGTTTTCTGGAAGAACAACATCATAGAAGAGGCCATTGCCAAGCTCTTCTTTAAACGAGTCTGGGTACATTTTGGAATCCCACAAACCATTGTCTCAGATTGGGACAGTCGATTTCTCAGCACATTCTGGTCGATCCTCTGGTCACTGATGGACACCAAGCTCACCAAATCCATGGCCTTCCACCCCCAGATAGATGACCAAACCGAGGTTGTAAATCGAATGATTGTGCATATCATTTGCATGTATAATTCAAAGAAACCTCGCACATGGGATGAGAGCCTTCCCAATGTCTAACATAGATACAACTGAGCCCTACATATCTCAACCAGCCACAACCCCTTTCAGGTGGGGTTGGGATTCAAGCCATTGGGTCCCATAGATGTTGCAGTTCCCCTTGTGGTCACCTCGACCGACTCATCTCCTTCTCCAACTGAAACTGGCAGAGACACCCAGTTTATTGAGAGGATCCAACACACCCTCCAACAGGTTCAGGATATCCTACAGAAGTCCAATGACAAGTACAAGAAACGCCATGATCAACATCGGGTGCCACATAAGTTTCAGGTGGGTGACAAAGTTTGGTTCCACTTGCAGAAATAATTCCTTACAGGACCCCATCGGAAGCTTCTCCCACTCTGTTATGATCTGTACACCATCACCAAGGTCATTGGGGATAATTCTTTTGAGCTCAAAATTCCTCCTTTCCTTGGCCTGAACCCAATGTTCAACGTGTATCTCCTTCGCCCTTATTTCCCACCATTATTGGACACCTCAGAAGTAACATAACAACTAACACCAACAGAGCTCAAACCTGATTGCATACAATATGAATCCAGTGATAATATTGTGGACACACAGATCAAGGGCACTCGACAACAAAGGATCCAACCTTATGGAGTCGTCAAAGTAGGGCATCTCCTACACCAAGTCAAGTGTCTCACATAGGGCCAAATTCAAAAGAAATTTCCTCACCTGATGGGGGAACTCAACGCAATGGAGAAAATTGATTCCTAAGGAGGGAGGATTGATCCAGGTGGATCAAAACAGTTTTCTGGCAATTTTGGTAATTTACTAGTTTTAGCAGTTTTTCACTTTCGGAGTTGTTTTGAGGCTCTAAACGATGTTTTTTGGGAAAAAGGGGAGAAATATGGAAATTCCTTCCATATTGACCCTACAATGAATCTCCTCAATGATACCTTTCTAATGGGATATCATACACCTAAAACAAATATCGCATGCAAAAGTTACGACCCCGGGAAGTTGATGTACTAACTTACCCAAACGGGGCCCACATGACTTTTGGCGCTACATTTCTTAGGGTTAGGTTTTTGGATGTCTAGGGTTTTTTCCATTCCTATTTATTGTAAAAAGGCCTTCAGAGCCTCATTGTAATCATCTTCTGGCGAATGAATGCAACCGTCACATCTCTTCTCAGAGATAAGCAGCCACCATTCCAACAAGCTTGTTTCCACTGCATTTTACAGTTTCAGTTTATTTCCTTATTGAATAGAAAACCAATTTTACTATATCTCTTTTATTTTTTGTTAAGAACTGTTTAATAATTTGTAGTCATTTTGTTCTTCTCATAAAATCCGGATCAGGACTAGTTAGCATTTTTTTTGTTTTCTTTCCACCAATTTCCCAGTATCCTGTCGATGTCATACTATTCATAAAATGCAGTAAGGAATTTGTTGGTGAAGCATTCATTGGGTTTCAAGAATTTGTAATAGGTATTGACATATTGAGTGAGAAAATATCCAATACATTCTCCCTTATCATTGACAATCCTACAATTTTGGGAATTGGCATGTGTTGGCCCTCGACCAAGTTTTGGGGAAACGTTGGTCGTGTTTGACCACTGTTGGGACTTCGATAGGCTGGTTGAAGATGGAGAGCCCAGGAAAAGCGAAGATCGCGGGATCTCACCCATTTTGTGGGATTTTGGGGCTTTTAGGGTTTATGTAATGGGTATGGGATGTCGGCCCATGGGTTAACCCATGTTTAGGCCTTTTTGTAATGTATAAATAAGTAGGTAGGCGATGTAAGTAGGAGAGGTCATGGGCTTAATGCATGACTAGAGTATGTTAAGACTTGCAGAGCTAAGTGAAAGTGATTGTAAAAGAATTTTTGCATAGACTATGTAAGGATTTGTGCCCTGACCTAATTCAGGGAAGGAGGATCTGGCAAGGTGCGCACATATCTCCTGTCCCTTGGAGGGGTTGGCTTTGTGGATTTGTGCACAGGAGCAGAGGAATGTAAGAAGCTTGAAGACTAATTAAGAAGAAGAAAAAGTTGGTGGAAGTAGACCCACACTGGGGGGAACCACATATATCCTGTGTTGATGTGCTTTGTGCAATGTTATTCATGTTGTTTATGTATTTATCTGCTTAGTGCATTGATCTTGATGTATGTTAGATAGATGTATGAATGCTTAGTTCTCTATTGATGGTAAATGAATGCTAAATCTGGGTTAATGCTATGTTCTTGGAAGTGTTTGAGCTCATTATTACTATGTTGTTGTGTACTTAGTGTTTAATATGTGATGTGACTAAGAATCATAACTTAATGCATATTGTTGGCTAAATGCTCTATTAAGTGTTGTAATCACATATCTGTGTCCCAGCTAGGTTGTAGACACCTGAGTCCTGCAACCCTCTTTTTCCTCTGCCTCGGGTGAGACTTCATCTACTTCGCAGGTGTTGATGAAAGAGCCAGTAGTTATGGTTTTTTTGGTGCATTGTTGAAGCATTGAACCCTAGGTCTGGCCCCATGCCAACAAATGGTTCTATCTTCGGGACCAAAATTGTGATTGCTAGGAACAGAAGAAAAGAGAAATCTTTGTGCGTAGATCTGTTGTTGTAGTGCGCAGTGTTCTATTTGACTTGTGAAATCTTTGTGCTAAGAAAAAGAGGTATGATCTTAAGAAAAGAGGTAAGATCTTAAAGCTCTGTGCTCTTGGTAATATAAGTGGAAATTCTTGCTTCAAAGGTACGAATCTAAGTATGTTTGATAGATTCTGTCCTAGTTTGAAAACAAGGGCACAACTAGAAGAAAGATTTGATCTGAATAAATTTGATAGAGATAGTAAAAGATATGTTATTCCTATGCATAGAAAGAAATTTTGGACTAATAAGTGGATGTAGGAACCTAGAACGATTTTTTGTGGATTGTAGGTCCATCACTATGATCCCAGTGCACAGTATAGGAGAGGTTGGAACTCATTTAAAAGGAGATGATTGACATTATTTTATAATTGCAGAATATCGAGACATGTTGCGAAGGAATTCCCTGGTACAGGTCCTATTTGTCTCTGTTGTAAAGCTATTGGTCACATAGTTGAGGATTTCCCTAGAATGATTGCCAAAGTTGAAAAGATGAACATGGGACAGGAAAACTATGAAGAATTCCAAGGGGCTAAGGATATGCTAGTGAACCAGAAAAGATCAGAGACTATATTATTACAGATGAAAGAAACATTGAATGATCATAGAGACATCAATCTACCAGAGATATTAAAAGAGAAGCAGTGCATAGAAACAAGAATAGGATACCTCAACATAGACTATGTATTAGATGAGGAAACACATGTGAATCTTATGCCAGAAAGCACTTGGGAAATTTTGGGAAGGCTTGCTATGGTTCCTTCATTGGGAAGGATAGGATTGTTTAAAGGAAAGATGATACCCCTATGTGAAAGAATTACCAATGTACCTATGATAACCCATGGAACATTGACCGAAGAATAATTTCAAGTCATTAAGTTTGTTGAGAATAGTGCTCCTTTTGCACTTTTGTTAGGAGAGACCTGGATTGAGAAAGATTAGATCCGAAGGAAAGTAGAGGAGGAAGCCACATAACAGAAAAATCAAGAAGTAAGGGACTTCATGACTAGAAAAATAAAGAGACTAATAGAATAACAAGAGAATAAGTCAAAGCAATAGAGGTCCATAGAATTAACTGTCGAAGTGGAAAGAACACAAGAAGGCTTAAAGAACCTATCCATGCAGGAGACAAGAGCATCCACCCCAGAAATAATAAGAGAAGAGGTATTACACTCGAATGCTTTGAAAGACCCTAAGCAGTGCGAAGTTACTACGCTAAGAGAAGATAAGAATAAAAATGGAAAGAGGAATCCAAAGACTCAGATCATAGGAAAGAAGGAAAGAAAGCTCAGTAAGAAGAAAGCAAAGTTAGAAAAAATGCAGGAAGTTCCAGAGAAGACTTCGCAGAAGGCAAGATTGCAGAACTTGAACCTCGCCAGAATAATAGAACAATGTAGAATGGCACTTCTCCATGACAAAGCTATATGATCATTGGAGGAGTCCTGACCATTAGAATGACGCTCCAGAACGAACAGAAACACAGTTATGGTTGGAAAGCTCACCATTGGACCATTGAGACCGTGCCATAACGGATGGATTCATATTGATTAAGGTATTACTTCCCGTTGGAGGAATCCATTACGACATTTCTTATTGAATCCATCGGACGCTGCACCGGGACCACTTTTTACAAACCGATATATCCAAGATAAAAAATAACCAATTGCATATCGCGTTGTGCTATCTAGACCTCACCATCGATTTTATTACCTTGAGTGTCCACTCGCCTACTCAAGTTATTTTATTACAAGTGTGAATGTCAGGCGAGCATAGCGCACTAGAGAAATCTATGGAAGATATTTTGATCGACCTCATGAATGAGAAATTCAATTTTGTAGGCATATAGGCATTGTTGACAGGAGGATTGAAAGCATCCCCCTCGATTGCACATCGTTCTAGCCGAACCATGACTGAGAAAAGAAATAAGCACAACGACAATCTGGCGAATGAAAAGTAGATCCCGTCGGTCTTGCCAGAGTACATCCCGCCTCTTGATGGTGTCCCACGTGACTTTGAGTACACGCTAGTTACTGAGTACCTCTCAAATGGGATACACACAGTGAGACCACAGTTGGGAATGATCCAAGATCTCAAGATCAACGATTTCAACCTTGGAGACCAGAAGAACTATGAGATGCTCGCACCGCATAGGTACCTGACGAATATGACGGGGAAGAAGCCTAAGATAGTTCCCCGACCATGGATTAAGGAGATCGTGAGATCAATGATCTTAAACATGATGAATATCCCCCACTTCAACCAACATCAAGAGGTTAACGCGTGCGTTAAAATCCTCCTATTGTGATACCATGGAGGGTATCTGTGGCTGGATAGGCGCATCACTGTGGATCCGATGTTGATCCACCTCATCACTGGATAGAGCATGCAGGGACCAGACCCTTAGTGATTCTACCTAGGGAAGGTTGCAGATCTCTCCCTGGAAGAACGTATCAAGGAGGCCTATGGCGATGAAGAGAAGGGGAAGTGAGGATACAAGGAAGCCTCCATCCAGGATGGTGCAGTGTGCCTAGCTTGTCAGTTGATCACTAGAAAGATTGTCGTAAAGAACCGACTGACACAAGTCATAGGGTTCGTAGTCGACCTCCCAGGGAAGTGTGTCGAAGGAATGCAGATGAATTGGGTGAGCTACCTCATCAACGAATTGGATAAGGACTGTCATGAAGCACAATACCAAGGCTACAAATTTCACTTCAGTTGGTTGTTGATTTTAATCGCATTTGTCGCCTGGAAAATGCTGGAAGGAGCATCCTTCCCGGAAGTTGAGCCATCATAACCATTGGTCGTGAGGTTCACCACCTTGGGGTATATGAACGATATGGCGAAGCAGTGGAATTCGAATGATGTTTTCCACCATACTTACTACATACAACTGACACATGCCATTGAAGCATTTTCCTGGATGAACGTGAATACGTTGCATCAATACATGCCACTAGCAAAGTTTCACACAGACCGATACTTCATCTACATCATCGCATGCAGGTATGAAAGTAAGGAGGAGTTGCAGTCCTACTACAAATTGGTTGATGAAGACATGGAAGAGATTACTAAGGAATGGCTAGCCAAATTCCTTATACTGGTCGAAGATGCATAACTCTCTGACCCCGACATCAGTGGAATTCCTTTGGTCACCCGGATTGAGTATGATGGACAAAGAAGTGCAAGGAAAAAGAAGAAAAATGAGGAAGTGCAGGACATAGATAGTGATGAGAAGGAAAACACATCAGAGGAAACTGTGCTTGAATCACCTGTAGGAGGAGGAGGAGGAGGTAAAGTAAACTAAGAAGAAGTAGGAGAAGGAGACAATAAATAAAAAGGCGAGCTGACACCACCAAAGAATCCCCTCACCATAGCAGAATCATCGCAGAAGAGGAAGGTTTCCATAGAGAAACCTTTGACAAGAAAGAAGGCGTGCGCCAATAAGCCTCAGTCAAATAATGTGCTCATAGTGGATGATGTGGATCTCATCATCACAGCTATAGAGGATTCTTCATAAGACATCTTGCAAAGAAATGGAGCAAAGCAAGAGTTGATGTATGACCGAATAGAGAAGGAGCTCAGAGACATCCAACAGGCTATCCATTCAATCCGCGCAGTGCCAACTGCACATTCTTCAATGAAAAATGTAGAGTTGGGGGATGATCCCACCCAACTGTGAAGGTTAGAAGATGAGATAGAGGCTTGCCTTCATTGAGTCCAAGAAGAAAAATAACAGGCTATAGAATCCATGAAGAAATAAAAGGAGGAGGATTTAGAGCAACTTTGAGTTGCGTAGCAGGAGAAAAGTGAAATTAGGGCGATGTTCGAGGAGAACAAAGAAAATATGCAAGAAGAAAAAGACCAGCTTCTTGTAGAGAAAACTTTGGTCAAGTTGGTAGTGACTAAAGAAATTCGCTTTGTGTTGGGCTTGGAAGAGGAGGAACCAAACTCAACTGCAATGCAAGTGGGGAAGCTCGGCGAATCCATTCAACAACATCAATCATGGATCATAGAATTAGAAATCCAATAAGTACCTAGCACTCTGCAAGAAGTTAGCGGGATCATAAGGAAGAATATTCCAGGAGCGCAGTAGAAAGAATCAGGGTGTCGGCCTCATAATGTAATAAATTAAGTGATCAAAGTGCGCAGACTTATGAGCGCCTTGCAAAAGATCTGGAGCTAAGGAAATTGGAATAATAGCTCCAGGAAGCGAAGCAACATGTATCCACCATGCAAGCACAGATGAAGTTGCTTACTATAGTTGAGAAGATGAAGAGGTCGCAGGAGTAGCACAAAGTTTAGTAGCAGGTCACTTCCATCTAGAGCTGAGTTATGGAGGTGACACAAAGACTCCAGTCGGGGAAGGATGAAGCCTACACATGTTTTGAAGAGATCGAGGGACAAGGCTCACAATTGGAACAAGTGGTCGCAATAGTAGAACAATGCCTGGAAGGGCTTGTCACCAAGAAATTAATTCAGTAGTTCATTGAGAAGAAGATGTTAGCACATAATCATGTAGGGG
>ML827131.1:54393-66393 GCA_009831015.1 Picea engelmannii | reverse complement strand
TTGAAGAGATCGAGGGACAAGGCTCACAATTGGAACAAGTGGTCGCAATAGTAGAACAATGCCTGGAAGGGCTTGTCACCAAGAAATTAATTCAGTAGTTCATTGAGAAGAAGATGTTAGCACATAATCATGTAGGGGGTGTTCTCCTGAAAGAAGTGTCCCCTTGGGCAAAGAAAGAGATTCGAAAAACCCATTTTTCCAAAGTTTGGAGGGTGGGTGCGTCATTTTAATGAGAAGGTAGTTTCGGATGGCCAAGAGCTATCCGCCCAGATCTGTGGCTGAGGTTTCATTCCTGAGCCCCTTCTCCATTCTTCCNCGGTCGAGATTGAGGCGCCTAGATTGACGACGCTCAAGAGATTCTGGACCCCCTCTGCCATTCTACCTTTAATAGGGTGGAGGGGTCTGGAATGGTGTGGTATTAGCGTGGGCCCTCCCTTGATGTCATGTCGCCTTCTCTACCGTTTCCTCCCCTGCCATCTATTCTATTCTTGACCGTGTGACGGGGCCCATTCCTTTTGGCCCCTCCTCATCCTCCGACATCTTTCCCGCTCCCTTCCACGTCAGCCTCTCATAAATAATGTGTCCCCCATTACCATTATATACCGTTACCTTCGCCCCTTATTCTTTCCATGTTTCTCACCCCTGTTGTCTCTGTGATCACTCCCTTTCCCCTTTCCATGAAAAACATGCCAAATCCTCCACGACCTATCTATTAGACCGTTCAGCTGATCCAGGTGGCGCCATGAGAAGACCTCCACATACCAAAGGGCAGGGTTGACCCAGATTGTTCCTGATCCCAAGAAAGCAGTTATTGAAGTTGTTGGAGGTGGTTAGAGATCGTCTCCGCCATAAATGGAAAGTCCGACAAAGGATTAAAGGCATGTCGATTCATCTGCAGGACAGTCAGGAGTCTGATTGCGTCTGTCATAAGTGCACGATCGTCTAGAGTCTACATGCGGAGACTGCCAGAAGACATGCAGATGTAATGTTTTCAATGCAGTGTCTCATTTTCGCTGTTGTTGTTTTGCTTTGAGTATATGTAGGCATTTTCACCATTTTTTTGATCTATCGATGGTTGAGCTAGGCTCCCGATTGTAAATTTTTAATGAAGCACTGGTTGCTCTGGTTATGTATTGGCACTTGAGACTTCTTCCCTTATGAATGTCATATTCTTTCCATATCTTTGTTTACACTGTGTTAGAACATCTCGGAATTGGAGGATCCAGTTGAGTTGCGCTATTATAGGATGATGTAGGTTGGATGACTGTAATAGTCACATTGTTTCTAATCAACTCTTGTATTTTCTCAACTTTGAATGATTTGGAATTAGAGGATCTAGTCAAGTCACCCTTTAGTTCCCCAAAACTCAGAACCAATAGGATCTTATATTCTGAGATTTTCTTCTTCAAGCTATTGAAAGGCTTGATGCTCAAGGCAGTCTTGCTTACTCATCTCACCAAGTCTTCCCCCTGCTCATTTTTCAATCAACTCACTGAAGGAAGTTAGATCAAGACCTCCTTTTTTCTTTACATACCAGCCCTGGTCCCTAAGTTAGAGTGATAGTTTCCTAGGTCTCTATCCATTTCATCACCGATTAAATTTATTCGTGACATAAACTGATGGGCATTGGGCTCTGCTCCTGTCGCAATCGAGGAGTGACTTCTAACGCTAACATTTATGGTGTCGTTGCCGGCGACGAAGTTTAATATTTTCCCTGGGATTGAATGACAACGATTAGATGATTCTGAAGGTGCATCAGATATCAAAACTATCCATATTTCTACTATGCACCTGGCGACTCCACTGACGCAACTCTATTGGGCGACTCCACTGGTTCCAACCCATAAGCGACTCCATTGTTTTAGCCGTGGCTTCTAGAGGAAGACACACAAGGTCTACTCCTCAGCTGCCATTAGCGCCACCTGAAGCTGACCCAGAGAAGATCATAAGAAAGGGAAAGTCCTTTGAAGGTGGTACTTCTACTGCTAAAACAGGTATTTCTAGTGATTTTCAAGATTTTGTAGAAACACCAACCCCAGCATTTCGTCCTGTTTTATTACCTTCTGTCGGAGTTTCTCGTAGCCTAAATTTTGGGAGTGTTCCTGCTGGATTTTCTCCTCCTGGTCTCAAATTAGTAGGAGAAACTCTTGTCACTCGCCTTTCCGCCAAAGTGGTACCCTGGTTCCAACCCAACGCCTCTGAATATACTCCTACCCCGGGATTTACTACCCCTCCTCCTGCTATTACTGTTGTTGAGGAAAGGGAATTTTCTGTGCCTTTGATCCCCCAAGCCTGCTCTCTAGATTTGTTGCAGTCCCCCTCCCATTCTGTAAGCTCTTCTCCTATCTTCCCGCTTCAAACCTCATCTCCTCCTGGTTCCCCCACGCCCGTTGTTCCTATGGCTGGTACTAATCCCCCTCTAAATAGAATGGACGCCATAGTAGCTTCCAGATATGGTCCCTTAATCCTACCTCAACCTGTGAATCCTCTCTCTGTTGGAGATTACTTGAAATATATGCCCAATTTCACTAGGGAAGAGGACGTAACTGCGAAAGAGAACCTGGCTGCTTTCTACAGTTATGCAGACAACCTGAACATTGAAAATGAAGATGTCTGGATGAGAGTCTTCGTCCAGAGCTTGTACGGTGAAGTGAGGAAGTGGTTTAGGAGATTGGCCCCCAGATCCATTATTGGGATTGAAGCTCTTGATAGTGCTTTCCAGGGGAAGTGGGGAGATAAAAAATATTTCATGTATTACATGACAGAATTCGGGTCTTTGAAGAAAATGGAAGGAGAGTCTGTCTTAGACTTCTCTAAAATATTCAATAAGATGTATAATAAGATCCTGGCCGAGATAAAACCCACAGAAGCCTCTGCCAAAATTTCTTATGCTAGTGCATTCGACCCTGACTTATGTCTTCTATTGAGAGAAAGAAGAGCTACTTCCTTAGCTCAAATGCAAGATGCGGCCATAGAGGTAGAATCTAATGTATTGGCAGTTGATAGACTAAGGAATAAGATTGATGCAGACAAGAGAAAGGGAATATCTGAAGCCTCAACTTGGGGTGCCTCTATGCCTCACCCTCAAATGGATGAACTGACCAAGATAGTGAAGTCTCTGTTTGCAGAGATGGAGAAAATGAAGCTGGAGGGGAAGAAGGCATACAAAAATCCTAAAAATGCTGAAAAAAAGGAAGCTTCAGGACGCCAAACAATATTTCTCCCCTGAATATGGAAAGAGACCAGAGAGGAAGAGATAGAGAAGACCAGAAAATTCAGGCCCCTCTTCAAAATAATTTTGTGGCTGAGGAGGAAGAAGGGGAAACAAGCGGTCTTGATCCCAAAATACACTGCTTCGGAGAAATTCCTCCTTTTCCTCATCTCACTCAATAAGAATACGAGGAATATCTCATGGAAAATTAGCTAAATCAACTTAGAAAGGGAGACAAGGCTAACAACAGCTAAAGCAGGTATAACCCGAGATCCAAGAAAAAGCTAGGAGCACCTGATGTTCCTGAACAGTTCACTAGAACAAAGAAACTGACTAATGAAGTAGTAGACAACAATGAAGGTAAGAAGGTCCAACCCCTCTTTCCAATAGTCCAGAGTCATGTTCCTGAAGTAAGGGAAATCCCAAAGCTTACATCTTCTTTTAACTTTGAGCATGAAATTCAAAAAATTAGAATCCTTGTGCCCCTCTCTAAACTGATCAAACATGAAGCATTCAAAAAACACTTCTTCGACCTTTTACAGTTTGAAGCCTCATGCCTTCCCATAGACTCCATCAATTTGCAAGATGAAAAGTCTGCATTCATTCTGGGTCCTATGGTAGAAGACATGACTGATTCATCCCCTCCTTTCTACACATCCTTGAACATACATGACAAGGTTCTGCACAATTGTTTGATGGATTTAGGGGCTTCCCACAACCTCGTGCCCAAAAATGTCATGGAAGAATTAGGACTAGAAGTCACTAGATCCTATCATGACCTCTATTCCTTTGAATCCAGGAAAGTTCAATGCCTAGGAGTCATCAAAGACCTGGTCATGACCTTGTTTCAATTGCCCATGAAAAGTGTGGTTATGGACATTGTAGTGGCTGATGTCCCCCCCCAAGTTTGAAATGTTGTTATCAAGATATTGGATAAAAAGAATGGGGGGAACTTTGCAGATGGACCTAACCTATGCTATTATTCCTTTGTTCGGAGGAGAACATAGGAGACTATACAGAGAATCCCAGCTGGCCTATATAATCAGTGATGAAGCCAATCCTACCAACCATCCTATACTTTCCCTTGACACTAATTTAGGTTCCAGTTTACTACAACTCACTAATGCTCCCGAGCCTCTTCTAAAGCTCAGAAAGAATCTCACCACTTCTCGTGAGTTTTCTTCCCCCATCACCTTTGTCTAGAATTTTTTTTTTGATGGAGCCTCTTCCAGGGAAGGCGCTGGTGCCGGAGTATTTTTTGTGTCACCTTCTCAGGAAACCATATCTCTGTCATACAAGCTAGAATTTGAAACAACCAACAATGAAGCAGAATATGAAGATCTTGTTCTAGGATTAAGAGCTGCAAAGGAAATGGGAATTCAGGAGGTAGCAGTGTTCGGGGATGCAGAATTGATAGTCCAGCAGATCAGAAATGCTTATCAGGCCAAGCATCCTCGACTCAGGAGTTACAGAAAGGAGGTATGGGACCTAATCGATAGTTTCTTCTCAGCATTTAATATTTCCTTCATTCCAAGAGAGAAGAACACAATGGCATATTCCTTGGCTACATCAACAAGCAATTTCAAAGTGCCCTTGCCACCCAAATTTAGATACGATGTAGAAGTAAAGTACAGGCCCTCCATACCTGACAATGTCAAACATTGCACGGTGTTTGAGGATGATCTTGAGATCAAAATATTCTTGGAGACTGTCGAAGAATTTTCAGAGATGCATATTGACCAAGACTCTGTTTCTGAAGAAAAGCTTGATGGTGGTAATTTTCTAAGTAAGATTGCAGAGCACGACATTGTGCAGCTGTCCAACAATCATATTCCAAGGGGACTGGTTCCTTTGGAAAGGCTTTTTGATAGGAATGATGTGGCATTAAAAGGGAAAATCTCAGAGGATGATGCTGATACAACTCAGTGCAACATTGGCACCAAGAATAAACCCAAGTTTGTTAGATTGTCAAGGAGTCTAACAAAGGAACAAAGGGATGAATACACTGAACTATTGAGGGAGTTTGCTAATGTTTTTGCCTAGACCTATGAAGATCTCAAAACTTATGACATTTCTGTCATTGAGCATAAAATCTCGTTGAAAAAGGAGGCGAAGCCATTTAGGCAGAAGCTAAGACAGATCAATCCTATGTTGCTGCCTATCATGGAGAGAGAAGTGAAGAAGATGTTACATGCCCAGATCATCGTGTCGTTGAGATATTCAGAGTGGGTGGCCAACTTGGTCCCTGTAAGGAAGAAATATGGATAAATTAGACTTTGCATGAGTTTTAGAAACCTGAACAGGAGCTCACGGAAGGACAATTACCCCTTACCAAAGATGGACCATATATTGCAGAGGGTAATAGGAGCATCCAGGATTTCCATGATTGATGGATTCTTTGGCTACAATCAAATCTCTGTTATTCTTGAGGACAGGGAAACAACAACATTTACCATTCCATGGGGCACATTCATGTATGCTAAAATTCCTTTTGGGTTGATGAATGTAGGGGAAACATTTCAACATGCCATGGACATAGCTTTCATTGGAGAAAATGATATGTTTGTGGTCATCTATCTGGATGACATAACAATCTTTTCCAAATATGATAAAGAACACTATGGTCATCTCATGAAAGTTTTTCTGAAATGCAAGAGTTTTGGCCTTTCATTGAATCCCAAAAAATCACTATTCGCCATGAAGGAGGGAAAGTTTCTGGGCCACATAGTATCAGCAGAAGGAGTCAAAATTGATCCTAGCAGAGTTGAAACAATCCAAGCATTGGAAATCCCAAGATCCAGGAAAGAAGTCCAGTCTTTCCTTGGAAAGATTAATTTTCTAAGGAGGTTTGTTTCTAACTTTGTTGAAGTGGTAAAGCTTATAACATCCATGTTGATAAAATAAAATGAAGTGAGGTGGACCTCTGAAGCTCACAATTCCTTTGAGCAGATAAAGCAGGCCTTGAAAGATGCTCCTGTGCTTATCAATCTCGATTACTCAAAGGATTTCCTTATTTTCTCCTTTGCCTCATCTGACACAGTGGCTTCTTTTTTATTACAGACAAACGATGCCAGGCAAGAGCAAACTATTTCCTATTTTAGAAGAGCTCTAAGGGATGTCGAGGCCAGGTACGACATTATGGAGAAGCAGGCCTACACCCTAGTAAAGTCTCTCAAAGCCTTTAGAACCTATGTCTTGCAGTCAAAGATCATTGCCTATGTCCCCTCTACCATTGTTAAGGACATTCTTATTTAGCCTGATATAGACGGGAGGAGGAGTATGTGGATAGCCAAGATCCTGGAGTTTGACTTGGAAATAAGGCCTACCAAATTAATCAAAGGTCAAGGTTTAGCCAAGATGTTGGCTGAAGAAAATTGCAAAGCTTTGTGGGTAGGTTTCACCAATGAATGCTCAGAAAATCAGCAGGATCAACTGTCTGATGTAGACCCTCAAGTAGAGCCCCCATTGGTTCGATGTCCTTGCTATAAGGATGTTATATATTTTCTACAGGAGTTGTGGCCTCCAGATGGCCTGCAAAGAAACAAGGCAAGAGATCTAAAGCTCAAAGCAGTCAGATACTGCCTTGTCAATCAAGTTTTATATTGGAAAGACCCCCTGGGGGTACTTTTGAAATGTATTAATCCACAAGAGGCTGACAGGATCATTGTTGAATTTCACAGCAACCTATGTGGAGGGCATCATTTCTGGAAGACCACAACCTACAAAATCCTCAGGGTTGGGTACTACTAGCCCACCTTATTCACTGACGTCTGCAGAAAGGTCAAAGCCTGCATCAAATGCCAAAGATTTTCAGGAAAGCAACAACTTAAATCTTTGCCTTTAAATCCTGTAGTTGTTTCGGGACCTTTCCAGCAATGGGGCCTAGATTTTATTGGAGAAATCCACTCTGCTTCTAGTAGGAAGCACAGATGGATCCTAACTTCCACAGATTTCTTTACTAAGTGGATAGAAGCTATTCCCACCAGGAGTGCTTCCCACAAGGTAATCATTGCATTCCTGGAAGACCTCATCACAAGATTTGGCTGCCCAAGCAAAATTGTCACCGATAACGCAGCCTCTTTCAAGGCTAAGCCGTTAGCCAAGTTCTGTGAGCAATTCGGGATCAAACTAATTCACTCCACCCCATACTATCCCCAAGGCAATGGTTTAGTAGAGTCCTCCAACAAAATCCTGATAAGGATCATCAAAAGACTATTGGAGGACAACAAAAAGGCCTGGGATTCAAAGTTGAAATTCTCTCTATGGGCCGATCGAGTGACCACAAAGAGATCTATAGGCATCTCCCCTTTCCAATTAGTTTATGGAGCAGAAGTTGTTTTCCCTTCTCAGCTAGCCATTCCTGTAGCAAAGTTCTTCCAAGATTATCAAGAAGAGCCTAATGATATGATCAGGAGAATTTATCAACTGGTAGAGGTCCAACAGGCTAGAGAGCAGGTAATGAACAGAATTTAGGACCATCAGTAGAAGATCAAGCATGATTTTGACAAAAATTCCAAGAAGGAATCATTTCAGATAGGAGGTCGGGTGCTGGAATGGGATGCTCCTAAACAAGACAAGGGAAAACATGACAAATTTGAAGCCATATGGGTCGTGCCATTCAAAATATCTAAAGTATTTTCAAATAATACCTATAGGTTACGAGATTCAAAGGATCAAGAAGTTTTCAATGGCCCTATGAATGGGCATTTCCTGAAAAGATGTTTTTATTGAGCCGCACATGGCTCATCTGCAATTGTATATATTGTTTTTCTTTTATCTTTAAGTTTTAAATAATGACTCCATAGCCCAACAGCAAGGCACTGAAGCTACAAAAGAGTTCTTGGCAGCCCGCAGGGAGCGTGCCATCCCCCATGGAGCCTAATGTTAGCACATAATCATGTAGGGGGTGTTATCTTGAAAGAAGAATCCCCTTGGGAAAAGAAAGAGATTCGGAAAACCCATTTTTCCAAAGTTTGGAGGGTGGGCACGTCATTTTAATGAGCAGGCAATTTCGGATGGCCAAGATCTGCCCACCCAGATCTGCGGCTGAGGTTTCATTCTGGAGCACCCTCTCCATTCTGCCTTTAATAGGAGGGGGTCCGGAATTGGGCACACATTTCTCAAATGGTCGAGATTGAGGCGCCTAGATCGATGACGCTAAGTGATTCAGGACCCCCTCTGCCATTCTTCCTTTAATGGGGGGGGGTCCGAAATGGTGTGGTATTAACGTGGGGGCCCCCTTCCTGTCGTGTCACCTTCTCTACCATTTCCTCCCCTGCCATCTGTTCTCCACTTGACCACGTGACGGGGCCCATTCCTTTTGTCCCCTCCTCATCCTCCAACATCTGTCCCGCTCCCTTCCACGTCAACCTCTCATAAATAATGTGTCCCCCATTACCATTATATCCCGTCACCTTCGCCCCTTCTTCTTTCCATGTGTCTCACCCCTGTTGTCTCCTTGATCACTCCCTTTCCCCTTTCCACAAAAAGCATGCAAGATCCTCCACGACCTATCTATCAGACTGTCCAACTGATTCAGGTGGCACCATGAGAAGACCTCCACGTCCCAGAGGGCAGGGTTGACCCGGATTGTTCCTGATCCCAAGAAAGCAGTTATTGAAGTTGTTGGAGGTGTTAGAAATCGTCTCCACCATAAATGGAAATTACAGAAAAGGATTAAAAACATTTCGATTCATCTGTAGGACAGTCAAGATTCTGATTGCGTCTGTCATAAGTGCATGATCGTCTAGAGTCTGCATGCGCAGACTGCCAGAAGACATGTAGAAACAATGTTTTCAATGTAGTGTCTCGTTTTTGCTGTTGTTGTTTCGATTTGAGTATATGTAGGTGTTTTCGCCATTTTTGTGATCTATCGATGGTTGAGCTAGGCTCCTGATTGTAAAGTTTTAACGAAGCCCTGGTTGCTCTAGTTATGTATTGGCACTTGAGACTTCTTGCCTTATGAATGTCATCTTCTTTCCATCTCTTTGTTTACACTGTGTTAGAAAAGTTCGGAATTGGAGGATTGAGTCAAGTTGCATTGTTATAGGATGATGTAGGTTGGATCACTGTAATAGTCACATTGTTTCTAATCAGTTCTTGTATTTTCTCAACATTGAATGATTTAGAATTAGAGGATCTAGTCAAGTCACCCTTCAGCTCCTTGAAACTTAGAACCAAGAGGATCTTGTATTCTGAGATTTTCTTCTTCAAGCTATTGAAAGGCCTGATGCCCGAGGTAGTCTTGCTCACTCATCTCACCAAGTCTTCCCCCTACTCATTTTTCAATCAAATCACTGATGGAAGTTAGATCAAGACCTCCTTTGTTCTTTACATACCAGGCCTGGTCCCTGAGTTAGAGTGATACTTTCTTGGGTCTCTACCCATTTGATCACCCATTAAATTTATCCGTGACATAAAATGATGGGTGTTGGGCTGTGCTCCTGTCGCAATCCAGGAGTGACTTATAACACTAATAGAAGGCTCTGGCGAAGCAAGAAGTCGAGGCCTTCAAAGTAGTATTACCCATATCAAAGTGACTCGGGATGAGTCATAAGTGAGTGTTGGGGGCCTGTTGGCCCTCGACCAATTTTTGAGGAAACGTTGGTTGTGTTTGACCATTTTTAGGACTTTGATAGGTTGGTTGAGGACGTAGCGCCCATGCGAAGCGGACATCGTGGGATCTCACCCATTTTGCTAGCTTTTTGGGATTTTAGGGTTTATGTAACATGTATGGGATGTTGGCCCATGGGTTTACCCATGTTTAGGCCTTTTTGTAATGTATAAATAAGTAGCTAGGCGATGTAAGTACGAGAGGTCATGGGCTCAGTGCACGACTAGAGTATGTTAAGAATTGCAAAGCTAAGTTCAAGTGATTGTAAGAGACTTTGTGCACAGACTGTGTAAGGCTTTGTGCCCTGACCTAATTCAGGGAAGGAAGATCTAGAGAGGTGCACATAGATCTCATGTCCCTTGGAGGGGTTGGCTCTGTGGATTTGTGCACAAGAGTAGAGGAATATAAGAAGCTTGAAGAATAATAAAGAAGAAGAAGAAGTTGGTGAACGTAGCCCCAGACTGGGGTGAACCACGTATATCATGTGTGGATGTGCTTTGTGCAATGTTATTCATGTTGATTATGTATTTATCTACTTAGTGCATTGATATTGATGTATGTTAGATATATGTATGGATGATTAGTGCTCTATTGATGGTAAATGAATGCTAGATCTGGGTTAATGCTATGTTCTTGGAAGTGTTTGATCTAATTATTACTGCAATGTTTTGTACTTCGGGTTTAATCTGCGATGTGACAAATAATGATAACTTAATGCATATTGTTGACTAAGTGCTTTGTTAAGTGTTGTAATCATAGATCCGTGTCCTAACTAGGTTGCATATACCCGAGTCCTTCACCCCTCCTTTTCCTCTACCTCGGGTGAGACTGTGTCTTCTTCGCAGGTGTTGTCGAAAGGGCCGGTAGTTAGGGTTTTGTTTGTGCACTGTTGAAGTGTTGAACCCTGGGTCTACCCCTATGCCAACAATATGATTGAAAACCCACACCATCAATTCTATGCATGGCATGATAGGTGCTCTTGCAGCTACAGAGTGTAACAAATACTTCATAATTGTTGGGATCACCATATCGTCTACTTCCTTGAGTTCTAGGTTTCTATGGGGGGTTGACTCGGGGTAGTATTCATTATTAAATTTTGTAAATAAACCATTCCAGGAAAGAATTGGCACCTAGGTAGAATCTTCACCTCCCGTGCATGGTTTTGTATCCCCAAATAGCAACATCAACATTGAAATTTTCTTGGGTGGTAATATGATGAGAGGTTTCGTGCTCCTAGATGTTGGGGTTTTTTTCATTCATGGAGGGGAAAAAATGGAGCTAGATTTAGCATCCCCATAACTCGTCCTCGAATTCTTGGGTGTTCTTTGTGCATGATATCTTATGGGTGAAATTGTGTCTGTAGACAACATTTCGAGGTGATAAAATGCCACAATAGTTTTCTTAAAACAAAATTACACATAATAAACAATACATGTCAGTAAGCAATGATAGAGTGAAATTGAATCAAAGCCTACATGGAATCGATTGCTTGGTGTATGGTCATTGGCCAGTTAATTCTCTTAGAACATAAAGTGAAATGAAACTGCAATATTCAACGTTTAGAACCAGACTGAGTTAGAAGGTATTTGAGCATCGATATTTATCGCTTTACAGTGAAATCCTACCGTCAATCTAGTTATGATCATTCCAATATGTGTAGTGATGACATAATCCTAGCACGTGTGCAGGTGACATGGACAATCAACGTGGAAAAAAATGGGATGTGTCTACATTGGATTGGGGAATTGATCTGCTAATACATTGAGGGGTCCAGCATAATCATGAGGAAGGACGAGTTATCAGATCAAATATTCAATGACTCAGATTTATCTTGTCCTTTTTATCGGACAACTGAATTTATTTTACATGCAAGAAACCATCAAGAATGGGTGCGAGTGATGTGGATGATAAATGTGGTAGGTAAGGAAGGACATGTCGATGTTCTATTGGTAGAATGATAAGTGGATGTGTCAATGGCCCCATATTGATTACAAGGAGGGAACAAATTATAAAGTCCTTGATCTAATGGTCTATGTTGTAGGAAAATCTTCCTGCGGACAAGTAGATCGACCTCTAAGGCTTGACCTTAACCCTAGACAGAAAAGTGCTTATCATGGACACTGAATTTCTTTCGAATCTATCTAAGCCTAATGCATGAGAAGGAAGAGTAACAGAA